>CAUYTI010012508.1:0-40679 GCA_963575145.1 Galago senegalensis
CCCGGCTATTTTTTTTTTTTGGTTGCAGCCGTCATTGTTGTTTGGCGGGTCCGGGCTGGGGATTCGAACCCGCCACCTTAGGTGTACGTGGCTGGCGCCTTAGCCGGTTGAGCCATAGGCGCCGAGCCGCATGCTGGAGGATCTTAACAAACTCTTTTCCATTAAAACCTCTAGGCAAAAGCTCTCACAAAATTTTCACCAAATATTTTCTTTTCCAGAAACAACCCCCCCCATACATATCAAATTGCTTTGGCATATGATGGTGATGTTTAGAGTAACACATGGGGTTGAAGGTTTAGTAACATTCTACTTCCATGTGCCAAAGCATTCCCATGGTAGTAGTTGCAACCTGCTTGTTTATAGACGCAGAATAATGAGAAGAATGGGTGTCCATGCAAATCAACTGTGTGACCAGCACCTAGTATAGTGCTTAGTACGTAATAACACCTCCAAAATACTTGTTGAATAAATGATACTGAAGGAATTTGTTTGAAGATAAACTTTTAAACAAAGGCATTACAATGTTCTCCACCAAAGTGGTTTTAGATTCTATCCCCAAGAAAACGAGTTCTTCCTTGTAAGTCTTCCTTCGCTATCTCTTTCTTTTTCTTCTTTTTCATCCTCTCTTACCACCACTAAGAAGGACGTAGAAAGCATTGTGTTTTACTGCACTGTTGCATCCTAATGATAAACAGAATAATGAAGAGTAGACTTCTCTATAGAAAACAAGAATGAGACAGTTCTGTAATCAATTCATAAATTTGTATTGCAGATAGATCTTGCAAGCCATCATCACCTCCAGAGATGTAGCACATGCTGACTTGACAGTATCAGATATTTATCAACCAACAAGAATTTCATAAAGAAAATGGACCATGCTCTTCTAATTTAATAGAGAATGAAGATTCATCAAGGCAAGTGCTATTAAAGAAAACAGGAGCAGACAACAAGTTATGTGCGGGCACATAACATTTCCTCGTATGCTCTTTCTTTTCCATTGTAAAGTTAGATCTGACAATAGCCTATTTGTATTGGGAGCTAGAGCTAGTTTGTACTTGTGTATGGAATTAAGAGGAATGGGAAATTGAAGAGGCAGCAAAATATTGGTTTTATTTGTATCCTCTCAATTTACCCCTGAAATCACTGGCCTTAAGTGCTCAGGCAAGGCTAAATTGCTCCTATGAGGATTCTGTGAAAAATTCTTTATTAAGTAAACTGCATTTGTTCAGGTCATAGAGGTAAAATGATTTTTAACATTTCCAATAAAGCTATGGTTTGAGTTTAGAAGGAAATCTAGCCTATAGATGATTCTCCTCACTGGAGTGTGACCTGTACTATGTATTCACAAAACCTTGCACCTTCCTGTAATTTTTGAATAATTGCCAAGAGATAAAAATAGTTGAAAATAACCATTTATTGTTTTGATCTATTTTTTGAGAGAATACTAATTTCTTTTGATTTTGGATGAGAAAATAAGGCAATGGCAGAGGAAATATAAAGTTAAAACATCAGTCCAACACTTACTATGAGTTAGAAAACTACAAGTTAATGTCCATGTGGCTGCTCAGAGTTAAACGGGGGCCATTAGGATTGACGACAGGTGCTTGTGCATAGGAAGTCGTGAGCTCCCATAACTGAATTTCCTGTTGCTCTACATCTTCATGGGCGCCTCTTTTCTAGGGTCATTTGAACATGAACATTATTGCTTAAAAAGGGACTTGTTACATTTGGTCAATAATTGTACTTATGTATTGTGATGGAGCTGGTCAGTATCTGTAATTAAGAAAGCAAAAGAATGTACTCAATATTACATTAGTTCACAGGCATAATTTAAAAAGTGTGACACTATTGTGTGTCCTGCAGTGAGGCATCCACTAAGATGTGGTGCTTATTACTGATGTCACACTCAGGTGAATTTGATAGGGGACTTTAAGGGCTAATTATGTTTTTTAAGGGACCATAATCTAAGCTGTGATTAGATTAAATCACATTGAAAGTAGGCTGAAATTAGTCTTCTGATTCTGAAAAGTTTAAGCATTTGGTTAAAAAATCCCTCTATCCAATGTTCAATGTGCAGCAACATTTCTCTGGATTTCAGGTGAGGGACCTTTATCAGAGTGATGTGTTTGACACTACACTTTCTATACAAAAGGGCTGTTCCTCATCCCGCCATTGTTAGGCTATGCATTTTGAAGATTTCCTGTTGGTTTATCTTATAACTTCTTACCAGCAATATTTTCTATGTATGGCACATTATATAGGGGCCTTGTGTGCAGTAAATTGCCTGCTCGTGACATCCTGGAGGCCCACATGTCATATAAAGGGCACTCACCTACTGGGGAAAGGTCTGCCTTTCACATCATGAACGTCCTCGAGTATGCATAGGACATGAACACTTTCATTAGTCCACAGAATTTTTTTCTAATTAATGCTATTAATCAAGACAATAGACATCTCAGAGTATAAATAACCTCATGTTGCATTTTGTCCGTAGATATTTGGTTTCCTTGCTGGATTGCTTTCAGCACAAGTTAGTTTAGCAAGAAATGAGAACAAACTGCTTTTGTTTCAATGCACAACCCAAACTTCAAACATCTGCAATCTCAAAAAAAAAAAAAATTAGAAAAGTGACCATGTTGAACATGTCAGCAATATTTAATATCTGTTAATGACATATGACTATTTGAACAAAAGGACGCATTAATGTTTGAAAAGTAATTTCTTCCAAAAAGAATAATGAAACTGTTTTTTTCTTAAAAGAAAAAAAAAGCAGAAATGTTCAAATAATATAAGAGAAAAGTGCTTGGACCTTGAACAAGGTCAAACAAATATTTTAGGACTGCCAAGATAAATACATCAGAAAACTTATAGAATTAAGAATATTTTATTTTATGTATTTCTTCTGTAGCTTACAACCAAAGTTACTATCTTTGTACATATATAGGTACAAATATATATACATATATACACATACATATATAGGTCACTAATTTTCAAAAAGTGAGCAAAATATTTGCAAGGCATTGGTTTAATAGCTTTGTGTTGAAAGTACATAAACATCGCTGTGAAATCTGGAAGATTTTTAATATTTCAAGGGAAAATATAGTAAGTCCGTTTTCTTATCTGGCTGGGACGAGTACCTCCATGTTTCATCTCTATAATCACAAGCTGACTATTTCTCACTTTTATTGGTTCCATAATTACACAAACTCTATTTTCTTCTATCATGTAGTCACTCAGAAGGATTTATCTGAAAGTCTAAACTCTGTTGTACATGTTTTTATTCAGTGAATAAAATAAATTCATGAAGAGGAATAAGAGGTTTTGTTAAAGCATCTAGAAGAGAATAGTGTTATTTATCCATGCCCAACTGCTGACATGTTTCATACCCCTCCCCCATAAAACCCTTAATCAGTACTATAGTTTGAATATTTCCTCCAAAACTTACTTTGAAATGTAATTGCCATTGTGATAATTTTGAGAGATGCGGCCTTTAATAGTTGATTAGAGTAATGCTGTTCTCTTAGGAGTGGGTGAGTTATCACAGGAGGGGGCTCCTGATAAAACAGTGAGTTCCCTGGGATATTCTCTCTCTGTCTCACTACTTTCTTATCCTCCTCTCTCCTCATGTGACACCTTCTGCTCTGTAGTGACACAGCAAGAGTGACCTCCCAGATGAGGCTCTCCTGTCATGGACTTCACAGCTTCCAGAACCATAAGTTAAATAATCTGTGGCTTGTCATTTACCCAACAGTGGTATTCTGTTGTAGCAAGAGAACATGGACTGAGACAGCCCACCCCCTGCCCTTCTTCCTCAGAGGCACTTGACTTATACAATCCTCTGTCAGACCTAGCATGACTCCAATAAAACATCAGATGAATGACGTAGAACAAATTCTATAAATTATGGTGGCTAGCTTTGCTTACAGATGGTCTTGTGAGACAATCAGTCCCTTAGGGACCACTTTGAGTCTTACTGCCTTAGCAAGAAACCATGATTCATAGCAACAGGTGAAATAGGCATGTCTAATTGGAGGCCCATCTGGTTGAGTTTACTCTGCCTTTGGAAAACAACTAATGCTACCAAACACATTGTAGACACTCCCGATGGAGTTGACCCTGTCGTTGGCAAGAGGGTCTAGTACATCGACTATATTGGCAAATCCTCTCATGCTGTTCTGTCCTCACTACCCGACTGCTACACTGGCCTCCTTTACTCTGCATGCTTCCCAAGTCCCTCCTTTAACCTTGTACTCTGTGCCTAATACCTCCCCCTGCTAATTGTATCAAATATTCCTTTTTTTTCTTTCTAGGTGTGATTCCAACACCATTTTTATTAAAGATAAGATGCCCTGACTTTGTTAAAATTTTTAGCCTTCTCCCCTCCTTTTAAAATCACATTCGTACCCCCTTTACACTATTCTGTATACTCTTTCATCAATACTTATTGTTTATTTTCTGTCACTTTTCCAGGTTGGGTTGTTTATTAATGTATCCCCAGCTCCTAGAAGACAGCGTGGCAAGTGACAGGAATGCCTTATTGCTGACTGAGAGATAATGCATGCTGAAATTACTTTAAAGAATATAAATGTATTTATTAAATAATTCAATGAAATACTGATTTAGTTATCAATCTGAAACGGTCCTCATGTTTAAGTAGATTCTCTCAACCATGTCAGGGAACATAATCCAAAAAAGCAAAACAAAGCAAATGACTGGTTTAACGACTTAAATGATGAATGGAACCATGACTAAGTCGTCACACCACTGCTTATGTTTTAAATAGTCACTCGGCTCTCTGCTTGTATGTGTGGCACTGAAATTCCTGTCCTGTTTCTCCTATAAATAAGGTGTCTTTTCTGTGTTTTTTCAAGGTCTTACTTCATTTTTGTTTTCCTAAAGTATGATTATGATAAGTCTAGGTGTTGTGGTCTTCTTCTTTTTTTTTTTTTTTTTTTTTGCAAAACTGCTCGGTGTTCCTGAGCTTCCTAAATCTGTGATATGGTGTTTAATCACTAGAATTTGAAAGGTTGCAGTCATTATTACTTCAAAAATTTCTTTCTTCTTTTCTGTTTTGTTGCTGTTGCTGTAGGTCTCTTTGCATTTCAGATTGGACAGTTTCTATTGGTCTATCTTAAAGCTCACTTCCGTTTTTGACCATATCCAATATACTAATGAAATCATCGAAAGAGTTGCACAGTTCTTTTGTAGTGTTTTTGCATTTGAATTCTTCGTTTGAATTTCTATCTCTCTGCTTACCTTGCCCATCGTTTTTTTTTTTTTGCATGTTATCTACTTTTCCATTTAGAGCTTGGAATGTATTAACCAGAGTTATTTTAAATTCCCTATTTGGTAATTCCATTGTTTATATTATATCTGAGTCTGATTTTGATGCTTACTTTTTCTCCAGAGACTATATTTTGTCACTTGTTGGTGTCTCTTTTTATCTTTTTGTTCAAAGTCAGCGTGTTGTATTGGGTAGGAGAAAAGAGATGAATAGGCAGTGAGTGTGAGATTTGAAGTTCATCTATCTATCTAGGATTCAGTCTGTGTTTAATACTTGTTGTAGTTGTAAGCGGCAGAAGCTTCAGATTTCTCTAGTATCCTTAACTTTTGTTTACACTCTTGGAAGCTGAAGAGAGAGAAGTGTCCTTTCCTAAGGTTAAATAAAACTCTGGCAAAGTCTCTTCTCCCACAGAGAGAGAATGTGTTACACAGGAGATTCTGGGCATGCTTCCCTAGAACCGCTCTCCCTTTCCCTTGAGAACCACTGGGGGGCATCTTTCCTGGATTTTCCCTAAAAGAAACTGGTGGATCCCTACCAGGCAAAGTCTGTGATGTGTGAGGTATCCCTAAGACTGTGGCCCCCAAGAAGCTTTCATACACATGCTACAATATGCTCAGTCTTCAGAAATTTCTCCAGATTTATGATTAAGTCTTTAGCAGATTCTATTCCAGATAAACGTACTTCAGTTGTGACTCCTAGAGATTCACCCATCTTTCTGAATTTTGGGGTAGAAATTTTGCTCTGCACACTCAGCTCTCAAGAGAAAATCATTGATTTTTAAGTTGCCCATTTCTTTTCCTTATTGTAAGATAGAATGGTGACCCTTAAGATCTTTACATAAGAAACCAAAAGTCTATACATTCCTTAGTAGTCCCCCCAATGGTACCAACTCCTCCAATTTCTAGAAAATTTCCTTAAGGAAAAATAAAGTCTCAGTGGACAGTGAAGAAAATACTATTTACATTGTCAAGTGACTCTTCAGAGTTATGGTGAGAGAAAAGACTCAGATTCCAAATTACGAATAATTTCTGTTAGACTCACCCTGCATTTTTTAAATGTACGTTTCATTTAAAAGCTCTGATGGAGACTTACCATGCTTTCTTGATTAGGTTTCACTCAGGAAAGATGATATATTATTTGAGATTATGGTTTGACAAAAGAAAGTCAGTTTCACAAAGTCCAGTGTGAAGATGACTATTGAGGAGGTTAATCAAAAGGAGCACATAGTATTTGAATATTAATAAAGAATAATTTATTGTAAAAAGAGGTGCTTAAGAACTATCTCCCACTTACTTTAGTCATAGGAACTATACCTATAAAGCTAGAAAGCAATAAATATTATCTAATATATTGCCCTTTAATTTACTGCTTCAAATAAATAAGTCTTTATATTGTAATCGTAATAGATTTTCCTGGAGAATCATATATTTTTTGAAATCTTGGAAATAAATTCCAGACTAGCAATTTACAATATGTATGACCTTGTCTTAATTAAGATCAATTATAAATGTCTTGCCAGATATTAAATAATAAACCTAACATAGCAGAAAATCATCACATGTGGATTAAGGCATAAATAGGAGAAGATCTTACCTAGTCTTGCAGTGGTAGATACAGGTGTCTAGAGTCTCCCTTAAATTACAGATTTTAGACTTCTGAACGGAGAGATGAAAAGTGAGCATTTCTTGCCATGTAGCCTGAATAAAGATAATATACAATAAACTCTAAAGAAAAATGAATGTTGAATTTCTTATTAACACTATCCTATTATGTAAATCTAAACATCTTTTTTTTTTCTGGCTTCTACAGCCACCTGATCAAAATATCATTTACTGTGATCCAAATTAATAAATATTTACAGAAAACCCAGGCATGTACCACCACAAACCCTGCCTTCAAACGGCTCAAATTGCAAATCATATGATGAAAAATAAGTCATGACAGTGACGTAAGGATAGACAAATAGTCAGCAGAACACAACAGAGTCTAGAAATAGACACATAAAAGAAGGATACTTGATCGATGAAACACCTGAGAAACTAGATATTGCAATAGTAGAACTATTTCATATACATATCAAAATATGATACAAGAGAATATTATACACATTATCTCTAAAAAATTAAAACTGGAAACAACTCAAATTTTCATCCACAAAGAGTGTATAAGTAAATGTTGGTATTTTAATACTTGAATGTTCTATTGACCTGCATCAAGGAAATAAAACAGACTACTGGCACACATGTTAGAAAAATATCATAAACATAATATTAGTAAAAGAAGACAGAGGAAAATGGGTACATACATTGTAATTTCATTTTAAGCTTCTAAACAGCCCAAACTAATATTTGGGTTAGAAGTCAAAGCAATGACTAAATCTGTGGACTCTTGGCTTATGCACAAATTGGTGTGTGTGATATTTAAACTAAAATGTTATTTTTAAATGAGGTTAGAAAGAAATAATCCAAAGAGATTAATGATAGGTGTATGCCTGAGATAAAAGGCAGTCTAAGCCAACGTGTAGTTAGGGTAAGAGACAAGGAGAGGGCCTGGGAAAATTTTCAGAAACTGAGGGGTATAGATGTCAAAAACTCAAAATATCCAGTAAAGTCAGGCAAACAGGGCAAAAGAATGAACTAGAATGGAATTTGAAGCAGCAGCATAAATGGGAGGGTAAGACGACCTCTATTCTGCTTCTGGGTCAGGAAGTCTACAGGGCAAGATGGGGACAGAACTAGAGGCACATCCCTCTCCCAAAAGGAGTGGCTGCCCGACTGCCGCACACCAGCATAGATTCTAGACTCCCAGTTCCTTGAAAGGGGAAACATTCATGTCTTTACACTTTACTTTTATTTTAATTTGTGAAATATATACCCCCCTAAGCTTTTTATGTTGAGTAAGGAGAAAAACTACCTTTAATTGAGACTTGTTCCATAACATGTGACTCTGGTAAACTCTGATGGCTCAGGACTGTCTTATTCGCCTGAGTATCTCTTGTGCCTGGCACATGGTGGCTTGGCACACAGTAAGCAAGCAATAAATTTTTGGCTGAATAAACCCACACATTAATAAATGAATTTAGACTGTGTTCTAAGTATGAGTTTTCAAGGCAGATAGCGCTGAAGAACACCCTGGTCTTGATTCTGACACATCCAAAAGGGCAGCCGTTTATTAAAAAGCAGATGTTTGGTGACCTGTGTGTTCAGGCAGGATTGCAGGAGCTTAGTGTTTGCAATATTGAGCAGAAAGGGATAGAACCAACGTAACAGGGGTGAGAGAAACAATGAAGGAAGATGTCATTCGAAGGGGTTTAGATTTTTGTTTTAAGGAAGAGGGAGATAGGAAGCCATGAACAGCTTAAGCAAAGCTTGATTAGTTTTGCAATTAGAACATTCTGGTGGAAGTGTGTTCACTGGAAGAGAGAGATAAAAGAGATCATTCCTCAACTTGTCTTTTCAAAGTAACTTCTATTAAGGACTTTGTGGGTCTCTTAAGTACACAGGATGAGAACTTTAAATATCAGCTTGAATAAACTATCAAGCAATCTGCCTACTGCCAGAACATATAGTGACCACCTGTTCTACTGACTTATTTTTCAAGCAGTTGAGGTTGGCTATTTTTGTGTTAAAATGAAGTCATAAAATAAAAACCAATGAACCAGATTCTTAGTTCTCACGTAATCTCATTTATTATTGTCAGAGTCAAATACACTTTTTCCACACCAGAGGAATATTGAATGCCACTGTAAACTAATATTTATGCTACGGAAAGATAAAAAGAAGACACAAAATGCAAAAAGAGGAGTTTGTCCTAGAGCTGAGACAGTTAAAACAAGATAAAAGCAACAGGAAAGCTATGAGGAAAGAAGCAAACGTTTGCAGAATTTGAATTTTCTTCCTGGATCCTCAGCGAGATTCTTCACCGGGAACAAGGGAGCTACGGGCCTTCCTATGCAGAGCAAGGTGGACGACAGGTGCCAAACACACGGGTCGGAGGCTGGCACCCAATGGATGAAGGCCCCAGAGGTCTGAGGCTGCTGGGCACAACTTGAAGTGTTTGTGGACTATAGGTCAAGCAACCCACAGGTCGGTATCCATAGGTGAGAAGGCCCTGGGGTTGGCAGCTGGTGGACAAGCAGGGTAAGGGACGGCAGCCACTGGGCACACAGCCTCCTACTAGCTGGCCGCTATTGAATACAGGGTTCTGCGGACTGCAGCTGCTGGACACAAAGCTCAGAGGTCTACAGGATCCTGGGAGGTAGGAACTGGAGGTGAAGGGAGAAGCAGGAAGGAAACTTGCTCCTTGGCAGGGTTTGGCCACATAGTAACCAGAGGAAGAACAGCATGAGGTTTCAAGGTTGGCTGGCTGGCAGCTGGCTGGTTCACCACAGGTCTCTTGGCAGTTGTCTGTGAGCCAGGTACGGTCTTGACAGCTGCTGGGTAAGCAGAGGGCATCGGCACAGCTCACATTGGTAGACCAGATGGCAACGGAGGAGGTGGCAGGGATAGGGCAAGAGTTCCTGAGGGCTCCTGAGCTGCAGTTTCCTGAGCAGTAGTTGGGGCAAGACATAGTGAGGTTTTCAGACAGGCTGTGGCTGAGCCCCTCACTGGGCTTCACCCTTTATATATCCCTACATGGTGCTTGTTCTGTATACAGTCTCTTCCTTGTTATTGTGTGAGGCTGCGTCAGGTCTCTATTATAGCCCAGGCAGTGATGTCCCCGCGTCCTATAAAACATTGCGATGCCTTCCATGGATTAAGCATGTGTATGAACCATTGTGACTGACTTTTAATAGGCGCTGCCCTTCTTAAATTATCCAACCAAAACAGACACTTTTGAGGACTACGTGCTTATTACAATTTTAACCACCATTGCACATACATAAAATTCCTCTTTTGGAATTATCTTTAACAGCTGTGGCAGACTTCTTTGAAACAGTGAAACATCCTCTCTTTGAAGGGAAGTTCTGTTCCTTTTGGAAATTGCTCAAAGTAAGCAACTCGGAAGCAAGAATGTTGCAAAAGAAAGTGAAAATCTTCATAAACTATATGGCAGACAGAGTTTAAGGCACTATAATGTAATATGAAAAAATTCACTGTTTTGCCTTATTTCAGAACTCATTACCCAAAGTTGTGTTTTGCTTTCAGAATCCTAGTGGAAATAAACTTCCCACCACAATATTCTTATTCAGAAGTCATATGTTCATTTTCTTCTCTTCAATAAACAAGTAATCTGAGTGGAGCTGAAAACTTGGTTTATCTTTCAGCCTTAACTACAGATAATGAAGTTAGACGCAGTTAAAATTGTATATCTTACTGTAAACAAAAACAAACAAACAGGCAACATGACATTTTTCATGAATATTACAAGTTCATGTATTGTAAGGTTACTTATAGTCCAACCAAAAAATATAGTTCTTGGTAAAAAAAAAAAAAAAAAAAGATACAGTGTTTAAGACATGAATTTATTTTGCTTTCTACATTAGCTATCATGTCAGTTTCCAAAAAGGAGCTTCTTCATATACCCCTTAGAATCAGGATAAATGTATCTTTTCCTGTGTTTGAGGACTTCCATATCATTCATGGAGATCTATTTCTGATAACAATTGTTTAAAACATGTAAGATTTTGCTTAGTTCTAACTGCTCCACCGTTTGTTTATTTTTTACCCATTGACAGATCCAGCGGCTCCAGTAGCTATTTTAATGAGAATTTAAATTACCTGCTGCCTCTAAGTTCCAATTCATTTTGGCTAAAATGTCAATTTAAATCACCACACTTCTATTTTAATGTTGGATGAACCTATCAAGTCTCCCTCCCTCCAAGAGGAATCGTCTCTGAAATAGAAGTCTGGTTTCTCTACAAAGCAAGGCAGAACTGTTTTACCATCAGGGGTAGAAATGTAAACATAAATGGTATAGTTCTCTGAGGCCGTGTACTAATATATTGACTTTATCTCAATACTTTAGGTCAGAGGCTATTACTGTTTGATGATGTGTACCTGATTGGTTTGAGGATCCCCTCCTCAAGTGCTCACCCCAGCTCTCACCCCCAAGCCGTCATCATCTGGTACCCTTTGAGCATAGCTGCCAGAGTCTTCTTGTGAATTCCTGGCTGCCAGCTGAATGGCATTAGTAATAGGTAAGCCGTGTTTAGCTCAACGCTTATCAAATTATGTGTTGATGCTCTTTCCGTTTGCTCTAATTTAAGCGAGGGTCCAATAGCTGTGACATTGGTCCATCAACATACATGTGCGGCTGGGAGGATGCATATGTATTATATTTGTTCTATGTATATGTGGATTTTTCTCTTAAGACAAGAGACATGGAATAAGAGGAAACTGGCTTCCATGTCGTTCCTACTTTGTGGTGTGGAGACCCATGTATGTGATGTCACTTAATCTTTACAATAATATACAGCAAAATTTACAATTTCAAGGACTTACATGAGAAAACTTCAGCTTTAGAAAGTTACAGTAATAGATATGAAGACAAAAAAGTTTGAACAACGATTCTTTGACTCCAAACCATTTTTTCCTCACTTTATCCAATGTGGCATTCTATAGAATGTATCTATACTGCAATTTAATAACTTTATGAATGTCAGCAATTTGCACATTTGCTCTGATCTTTAGTCACTATCAGTATAGTTTATGAAACCATGGGGGTATTAACAACACCTACTGCTCAAGGCCATCTTAGAGATACACTGTGATACAATTAAAAGTTAGTGTGAACTGCAAAGTATTATATAAGAATAATAATTTTTTTGTTTTGCTTTGGTATCTTTAGCCCATTCCAAAAAGTATAACTTTGTATTTAATTTTCTTTAGAGAATAACCATAAATTTCTCACTGGTGTATGCATGTGTACACATAGGTAACACTAAAATAATATCCGTGGACATTCAGAAAACAGTGCTTTGAATGTAAGCTGTACTTGAACATGACACAGGTTGAACTGCTGTTATTTCCCAGTAGCTGTGTCACTTGGAAGGACTCACGTAGGCATAACACCAGGTACCTCATTAATAGCATCCTCTAAATTACAAGTTTCAGGTTTCTCTTCCCATACAAAGTCCAGGGATAATCTGAGGAACTGAGGGTCCTCTGTGCCCCCCCAAACTTACTCACTGTTGCTTTTTCTTAAATGAACAAGAGATCTTTACCTCTCCTCCTGAGGGAGGATCTGAATTTCTCTGTCTTGGATACAAAGAATTCTCAGAGCATCACAACAATAAAACATATCAATAAATGGCATACCTTTCATTAGTTCATTTATTCAACAAACATTTATTAACCACTGAGTATATGTCAAACATTATGATAGACTCTGGCAATAGTATCAACATAAAACTGATTTTTACCTGCAGAGACATCCCATCTTGTAGGTGTGATGATGACACAGGGCGGGTGGCTCCCCAGCCAGCTAGGTGGAGCTGAGAGGAGGGCCTGCCGCCTCCGCCCTGGCAGTGTAGGTGCAGAGGCAGCCGGCAGAAGAACCAGCGGGTTGAAGGGTAGGTGGGGCGGGCAGCAGGAGGCTCCAGCAGCCGGAGGGGCCAGACAACTGCTGAGGAGACACCAGTGCTTTAGTGTCTTCTAGCTCTTGCCGGAAGCCCCCTCATTTCCTCTGCCTAGGTCAATTTCACGTAAGTGTCATAGGCGTGGTCAATTTCATGTACGTTTCCTACGCCTGGCCAATTTTAGGAATGGACTGTATCCGTTCCTTAATGCCCTCATTCATCTTACCCCAGTGGAAGGGACTGTATCCACTCATTTGGTACCAAGTCCTGGCCTGATGTAACTACAAAGGACCCATGGGACTCTACATGCTCCTAGGCAGAGAACCCAGACAGAGAAAGAGAGCGCCAGCGGGAGGGAGTGAACGCTTTCTTCCCAGATTTGGTGGGTTTTTTCCCTCTGTATTTTTTTCTGTAAAATAAATCCTGTCTTACCACTCATCTGTGGTCTGTGGATTCATTCTTCCAGTCACGGAGACCAAAGACCTACTGAAGTCTAAATTCCGGTATCAATAAGACAGAGACATAATCCATGCGTGTGTCTATTAAATTCTGTAAGTCATGTACCAAGAAGGGCAAACAGGATTCATTGACTTTACCTAGCAGTTGGCATTTGCTATTAATTTTGAAGAATGGGTGGAAATTCCAGAGGGATTGGGAAAGAGGGAGCCATTTAGGCATTAAGAATGAAAACTCCTGGCTTTCACTGAAGGAATATTAGAATCAAGCTGTAGCAACCAAACTTAGATTCACATGCTGAATCCCATTCACTTAGCAAGGGAGCAGTTAAGATTTTGTTCTAAAGCCTGGTAATCCTTAATGCTTTCTTATAATGCTTTCTTCCCTTAATTACGCCTTTTTATCTTTCCATCCCTTTTTCCCTTTGTTATCACTACCATTATTCAAGTTGGGTTTTGTTCCCATTTGGTGAAAATTTTCCTGCCATCTTAGCCTATCTCTGTTATCTTCTATTTCTTCTATTTAGCCTATTTGTATTTAAATTAATACTCCTGAAATTAATTTCATCATATGAATGTTTTACTCAAAACCTGAAACTTAGTACACAGAGAATTCTTCAGATACCGGGCTGGTCCTTCTCTGCTTCCCTGTAAACATCTCCTGCTACCTTTTCCTGTTGCCTGTTTGTGTTTCCAATTACACCATATCCATCATTTTTTTCACCTCATCTCATGGCCTCATCTACCCTTTCTTTCATTTAGAATAATTTTTAAATTTTATCTCTCATTCAGACCTCAGGTAAATTAGCTCCTTCTTTATAGTTTCCAGACCACTAATACCAAACTAAATCTGTCCAGCTTTTAAATTTGTGTGATTATCACCATGTAATTCTTTCTCATGGATTTCAGTGCTCTCTTTCTCTCTCTCAGGAACACATGCGTGCGGAGACACATACAAACACACACACCTGCTTTGCAAGCAAATATTCTTTGTGTGTCTTATTTCCCATGTATTATAGAACTCTTATTAGATACTATTTACTGAGTCCTCTGTATATACCAGATACTGTCTCTGTTTGAGGAGTTGTGATCATTATTCTTAAGACTTGTAAGGAAAGTTAATCTAGTCTTAATATACATGGGCTGACCAGTATCACAACAATCACAAAATATAACTTTGTTTTTCTTTATCAAGTAGAAATTTACCTTTGCTTAATTAAGTCAATAATCTTTATCATACAGCTTATTCCCATCATCTCTTTATTTTCATCTGGGAAAATCAACTTCCATGGTATATAAAAGAAATGAGGATAGAAGGAAGTTTGGGAAGACTTCACACACTTTGTCAAGTTTTTATCTTGTTTTTTCTAATTTTTCTGATTGATATTCATTTTAGCTTGGCTTAAAGTAGGTAATGAATGATCTGGAATTAGTTTGTTGTAACCTACAATAAAATAAAGTGACCAAAGTATAGCATCTCCTGTTGGACGCCATTTGCAAAATCATTGAATTATAACTGATTGAAAGAATTGAGTAATTCTCTGATCCACTATGTAGAATTCTGAGAAAATGATTGGACTGTGAGGTAAAAATCTACTTTCAGTTGAATTTTTACAATATTATAGCACTCATTAGTATGGAAAGGATACATGATTTGAAAAATATTTGATTTGAACAATATTTCCTGCCTCATTTCCTCTTCATCATATGCAAAATCTTCCCCCGTGATGGTAGAGCTGTTTTGTGTTAATTAACACATCCTTTTATACCCATACGAAAGACTCTGAAGTTGGAAGTATTCCTTCCACTATTTGAATTGTGTCCCTTTCATTTTTACAAAGTTTCTTCCGATTTTCTCCCTTTGTCTTACGTTTTTTTTAATATGAAAGACTTTCATTTTTCATTTTATCCCAGATTTTTGAGATAGAATTGACAAATAAAAACCATATGCATTTGAAGTGTATGTGACGCTTTGAAATACAAGTACTTTGTAAAATGATTACCATAAGCAAATTTATTAACATTTCCGTCACCTCACACAGTTACCATTTGTTCTTGTGTTTCTTTTTTTGATGAAAACATTTAAGATTTATTGTTTTAGCAATTTTAAATACATAATACAGTACTATTAAGTATAGTTACTGTGTTTTATATTAGATCTTCAAAACTTACTCATCCTGTGTACCTGAAACTTTATACCCTTTGACCAATATCTTTACATTTTTCCCAACTTCAACCCCCGTTAATGTTGATTCCAGTGTTTGCCTCTATGAGACTGACATTTTAGATTCTACAAATAAGTGATTTCATATAATATTTGTCTTTCTGTGCTGGGCTTAGTCCACTTGGCATAGTGTGCTCCAGGTTCCTCCATGACGTCACAAATGATAAGATTTACTTCTTCTGTAAGGCTGAATAATATCCACAGTTTCATGATCTTTTCATTTATTGATGGACATGTACCAAGATTCTACATCTTTGCCATTGTGATAATGTTGTAAAGTACATCAGAGTGCAGATACCTCTTTAAATTTCTAATTTTATTTCCTTTGGCTATATAGCCAAAAGTTGATAGGTCATATGGTGGTTCTATTTTTAATTGTTAAGGATACTTCACATTGTTTTCCATAATGTGTGTACAAACTTACATTCCCACTAACAAGGTGCAGTGTTTCTCTTTTTGCCACTCTTCGCCAACACGTATCTCCATCTTCGTATAGTAGCCATTCTGACAAGTCCAAGATTCTATCTCATCGTAGTTTTGATTTTCATGTCCCTGATGATTACGGATGGACATTTTCATATATCTGTTGGCCATTTGTGTGTCTTCTATGGAAAAATATCTTTTCAGATTCTTTGCCCATTTTCAAATTAGATTATTTTTTCTTTTTGCTATTGATTTATGTGAGTTGCTACATACTTTGGATATTAACCTCTTTTTGGATGTATGGTCTGAAAATATTTTCTCTCATTCTGTTGGTTGTTTCGTTATTCTATTAATTGTCTTCTTTGGTGTATGAATCTTTCTAGTTTTATGAAATCCCACTTCTATTTTGCTTTATTGCCCATGCATTTTCTGTCATAGCCAATCTCTTTGCTAAGACCAATGCCAAGGAGTATATCTCTCTGCTTTCTTCTAGTAGCTTTACAGGAACTGGTTTTATGTTTAAGTTTAATCCCTTTCAAGTTAAGTTTTGCATCTAGTGTGAGATACAGGTCAAATTTCAGTCTTCTGCATGTCGATATACAGTTTCCCCAAGAACATTTATTGAAGAAAACACCCTTTCCACATTATCTGTCCTGGGAAACTTTGTGAAAAATCAGTTGACTACAAAAGTGTTATTTTATTTCTGAGCTTTCTATTTTCTTCCATTGGTATGTATGTTTTCTTTCTAGAGCCATGCCTTGATAACTCTAGCTTTGTACTGTTTTAAAACATGGAAATGTGCTACCTCCAGCTTTGTTTTTCTTGCTCAATATTGTTTTGCCTTTTGAGGTCTTTTGTAGTTACATATAAATTTTAGAAATTTTTTCTATTTCTTTGAAAAATTTCATTGGGATTTTGATAGTAATTATATTGAATCTATAAATTGCTTTGTGCAGTTTGATTGGTTTCAGTGTACAGATCTTTCACTTTCTTTGTTAAGTTTATTTCAAAGTTTTCTATATTTTTTTGATCCTGTTATAAATGCGATTGTATTCTTCATTTCTTTTTCAGATGGTTTGTTTTCAGTGTTTGAAAATGCTACTGATTGTTGTATGTTGATTTTTGTATCTTACAACATTACCCAATTCATTTATTCGTTCTAATAGTTTGGGGTAGAGTCTTTAGGGTTTTTATATATAGGATTGTGTCATACAGAGGTCTGACATAAATCAGCATGAACTCATCCTAAAAAAAGTGCAATATACCTCATTGATGAATATTGTTATGGTCACCTTCTAAGTATTCTCCTTGGAAAGCTATGCTCTGACTCTGGTGCCTAGTCCACCCTTCAAAGCAATTTTGAAACTCTTTTTATGGAATAGCCATCAGAGCTGTTATTATATTACCTTTATCTTCAAGTAAAGAAAAAAGTTATTGGTGGATAAAACAGATGAGTAGGGAGGGTGTTCCTATGTAGTTATTTGTTTACTGGCTAAAAACTCCCTCACAGACAGTGCCGTGTAAGTTTGTGCATTGCCATGCTGCAAGAACCATTAGTTGTTGGCAAAAATTTCATGTTGTTTTCATCTAACATTTTCATGCAGCCTTTTCAGCATTTCCAAATAGTAAATTTAGTTATCTTCCCAGATGGTATGAATTCATAATGCACAATCCCTCTCCTGTCAAAAAAGGTTAGTAACATACTTTGACTTTTGATTTGGACTTTTGGTCATGGAAAATTGGCTGACTTCCATGACACACTTTGACACTTTTGTTTCAGGGTTGTACACTGCTGTTTTCTTCATGGGATTATCCCCATAAACTTGGACTAACATGTTCCTGATTTTACTTCCACTCTTGCCAAGTTTACAAGGAATTTAATGTCTGTTCATTTCTCTAATTCGGGCTCCAAAATTCTTGCAACAGTACAAAAAATCAGATAACAATAATGAGTACAACTCAATAAGACAACACCATCCATCAACACAAACACATTGTGAGACACAGATATACCAAGGTTATAAAACCTTACCAAGGTGTTTGTATAGTGCTGCTAACTTAAGCATACAGTTGCTCATCTATGAATTTAATTATCAGATCTCATATGATAGATCGACGTTTTATATTTTGAGAAATGGTCAAACTCTTTTATAAGTGGCTGAACCATTTTATACTTCCAGCAGCAGTATAAAAGAGTTCTAGTTTTTTAAGGCCTTTTTTTACCCAACATTTGGTATAGTCAGACTAAAAATTTTAGTCATTCTATTAAATATATAGTGGCATTTCATTGTGATTTTATTTGCTAGTGAAGGATGATGGTGAGAATAGTCACTGCTTATTTACAGTCTTGACATCTTTTTTTTTTTTTTTCATTTCAGTAGTTTAGAAAATACAAGTGGTTTTTCATTTGTACAGTGGGGAAGTCAGGGCTTTTAGGGTATACATCATCCAAATAGTATATATTGTACATAATAGGTAATTTTTAATCCCTAACCCCCTCCTATATCTGCCCTCTGAGTCCACAAAGTCTATTATACCATTTTGTATGGTTGTATGCTCATCATTTAGTTCCCATTTATAAGCGAGTACATGCGGTATTTGTTTCTTTCATTCCTGAGTTTCTTCAGTTGGGTGAATAGCTTCCAGTTTCATCCAAGTTGCTGCAAAAGACATTATTTCATTATTTCATATGACTGAATAGTGGTCTATGCCATCTACCTATCTATCACCTATCTATCTGTATTAAAAAAAAACACTTTTTCTTTATCCACTCATCAATTGATAGACAAATTGTGAATTGTGTAGCAATAAACATATAGGTACAAGTGTCTTTGCTATAATGACTTCTTTCCTTTTGGTTAAATACATAGTCATGAGATTGCCAGATTGAATGATGTGTCTATTCTTAGTTCTTTAGGGAAATCTCTATACCATTTTCCATAGAAGTTGTGCTAATTACACTCCTGTCAACAGAGTATCACTGTTGACTTTTCACTGTTGACTTTTCACTTTTCATCTGTGCTGAAATATACTGCTTTTTTGACTTTTAAATAATAGGCATTCTGACATGAATAATGCACCTTATTCATGATGCATTTTCAGGTGATGCCTGTGGCTCAAGGAGTAGGGCACTGGCCCCATATGCCAGAGGTGGTGGGTTCAAACCCAGCCCTGGCCAAAAACTGCAAAAAAAAAAAAAAAGTGCATTTTCCTGATGGTTATTGATGTTGAACATTTTTTCGTGTGTTTATTAGCCATCTGTGTATCTTCCTTGAGAAATATCTATCTGTTGCAACCCTCAGGGCCCCTGTGGCCCTGGTCTTGATGACCACAGGAAGGAACCAGGCATGACATGGATTAGAAGTACAAGCTTGTAGGAGGCAGGCTAACCTTGTTTGCAGGGAAGCCCCAAGCAACATCCACACTAGCCTTTTATTGAGACAATATAAGACAGGTGAGGGGAGTATTAGACAATGACTACGTGCCTAAGGATTACTGTGGGCTCAGGCTTTCTCTGCAAGGAGCACCTGTGGATGAATTGCCCAAGGGTCCACCCCCCAGCTGCAAATCATGTTGCTCAAAGGTCATCTGGCTTTTGGCATCCTCTACATTTATCCTTGTCTTTTACTCCCCCCCTTTTTTAAAATTAAATCATAGAAAAATCATTTAAAAATCATAAAAATCATCTTTTTTTATTAAATCATGCATAATATGCATTTTATGAAATGCATATTAATGTATTTCTGGAGTACACTGTGCTGGTTTTGTATACAATTTGAAATACTTGAAACAAACTGGTTAACATACCCTTCACCACACTTTCTTAATTATTGTGTTAAGACATTTATACTTTACACTTAGTAGATTTGACATGCACCCTTTGACATGTACCCGTGTAAAATGCACCATAGGTGTGGTCCAATCACTTAACCTCCCTACATCCATCTTTCCCCTTTCCCTCCCCTACCCCTCCTCTTTCCCATTCATCTTGAGTTTCTCACTTTTTAGTGAGGTTATTTTTGTTGTTGTTGCTTTGTCTGAGTTCCTTGTAGATTCTAAATATTAGTTCTTTCTCAAATGTATAGTTTGCAAATGTTTTCTTCCATTCTGTAGGTTGTCTGTATACTCTGTTGACTATTGCTTTTGCTATGCAGAAAAATTTTAGTTTAATTAAGTCTCATTTATTTTTGTTTTCTTGATTTTTTTTTTAGTGAAGGACCTATTCAACATTTTCTCCATGTTTTTATTTGGTTGTTAGGATTCTTATTTTTGAGAATGGAGAGGTTTTATTAACTATTTTAAATACAAATCCTTTATCAGATATGATTTCCAAATATCTTCTACCAGGCTATTGTTGTCTTTTCATACATGCAAATAGTGAGTTTTGAACAACAGATATTTTTAATTTTGATTAAGTACACTTTACTAATTTTTATCTTATAAATTATGTTTTGGGTGTTGTATCTTAAATACTTTTATTTATTCTACTGTCTTAAAGGTTTTCTCCTTTTATTGTATATTTTTAAAAACTTAGCATCTATATTCCCCAATATTTTAATCTATTATCTTTAATATTATCAATGATGATTTCTCTAGATCCAATGTAAATTTTTGCCCTCAATCTTAACTCCTTTGAACAGCACATTTGATACTACTCTTCCTACTTCCTATTATGAATCTTATCGTACTTCAATTTCAGAAGTACTTTAATCTCATGGTTCTGTTTATATTACAGTTAATATCCCTTTTGTTGGTTCAGTGCCTGTGGCTCAAGTGTCTAAGGCACCAGCCACATACACCTAAGGTAGCGGGTTTGAATCCAACCTGGCCCGCCAAACAATGATGGGCGGGCACCTGTGGTCCCAGCTACTTGGGAGGCAGACAGGAGACTCGCTTGAGCCCAGAAGTTGGAGATTGCTGTGAGCTGTGATGCCATAGCTCTCTACCCAGGGGGATAGCTTAAGGCTCTGTCTCAAAAAAAAAAAAAAAAAAAAAAAAGAATAATATCCCTTTTGTTGTCAAACAGATTTTGTCTCTTTTCCTACCCTATTCCTCAAAATATAGATATGTTTAAATCCTCCTCTTCTTCAATCTTATCAATTTGCATTTTATTTGTTTTAAGTGTTCAATTAAAAACTTTACATGAATTCTCCTAGGTTCATAATCATAGAATTGCTTCCCTGATTGATCTCTCTTCCTTCATTTTCAATTGTCTGACTAGATTATTCCACTGGGAACAACTTTCATTTCAAGTTAAATATTTATTTACACATAATGCTTCCTGTATAGTTGATTCCTTCTTTCATGAGCTTTATTTCTTCTTGTGGTACCTTATTTTCTTAGTCACAGAGCCTTACACTGTTATATAACTATTCTTATGATTACCTCTTATTTATATCCTATTCCCTGAAGTAAGATTAATTGTAAAATACGGCTCAGATAATAACTCTCCCTTGGTTATAGTTATCCTGAATACCTCTGTTTTGCTACAGAATAGAACCAAAGCTCCTTAACTTGCCATTCTAGGCTATTTACAATATGGTTCCAACATACATTTCCAAACATGATTTCTTCAGATCTTCTTTATATAGAAGTCCAGATGACCGTGTTTGTCACTCTCAATACATGTATCATGTCTATTTCTGGTTTCCTTTTCTTGTTTTTAATCTTCTTCCACCCTGTCAATTTACTTTTACTGCTCAAGTCAAATATTATCACTATAAAGAGACCATCATCTCTGCCTAACCAGAAGTAATTTACCATTCTTTTGAGTTCTTTTTCAACTTTTCATATCTCCTATTATTCTGATTAGTTCATACCTTATCTTTTATTCAATTTTCATCTTAATTTTGCTTCTGAGTAATAATTGTCTTGAGAACATAATAGTCTGATTTGTTTATATTGCTATAATGCCCAACATGCTAACTACTTTTGTAAATATTTATTCAAATGATGAATTAAAAAAGGACTTAGTCATTGTTTTCTTCTATTAAGTCCATGCATTCAATTGTCTCTTACTTTATCTCAAGTATTCTTCACATAGGAATAAAGATTTGCATTTATATTAAGGTATATGATGGAAAACTGACTAGATCTTTGCGAAGTTTGTCTTAATTTAGGTAATATTTTCTGTTTGGTTCTAATCTATCCATTTAGATGTAAATGTGTATCTTCAGCTCTTTTAACTCTTAATTTTACTAATTAGAACCTATTATTTTGGGGATCTTTTTAGAGTGAAGGTAAATGTGAAAACTGAAAAAAATGAGGTATGAGTCTACTATATTACTTGTCATTGAAGACTTGTCTTTTCCCACTTAGCAAACTTCACAGCCAGGAAAAGAATGCACTTCACTTTCCAGGTCACAGAGGACACTTGCTTAGATACTTCCCCTCACATCATAAGTATCTCTCCTGGCCTCTTTATACTCCAGACTTTCTAGTCACACAGGAACCCTAGGGTATAAAAGTTTTTTTTGCGGTTTTTTTTTGGCTGGGGCTGGGTTTGAACTGCCACCTCCGGCATATGGGCATATGGGGCTGGCGCCCTGCTCCTTTGAGCCACAGGTTCTGGCCTTTTTTTTTTTTTTTTAATAAAACATTAGCTCAAAATAACAATACTTGTCAACAACTCAACAGTCATACTAAAATAAGTGAGCAATTTCTGGAAATTTGGTCCAACAAACTTTTATTCTACCACAAAGAATAACACTCAGGATAAATGAAAGCTCAAAATTGGCTAAAACATTTATTTACACTGAAGCATTATTTTATAACACTCTATAAAAGATAGAGAATCACTCTTTTTCAGTTCAAAGACTGACGTTTAAGTGATTCAAATCTTTATCCTGATCTCTATCACAGGCCATTTCCAGGTTCTGATAATAAAGCTTTTTTCTGAGTGAAAGGGATTTTTTTTTTCCCTGAAAGTTTTCTAATGTTTAAAAGCTTTCTGGACCAATACCTCTAGATATGGTCTTATTCTAACTTCAAGGAGATTAATTTTTGGAGGAATACTCTGAAAACCTGGGAGTTGGCTATGATAAATAGAAGCTACAGTTTTTCATATCAGTGGTAAGAAAAGGGGATCTGTTCAACTTTCAACTACTTTATCTCACCAAGAGGTTTCTCCAGAAGAAAGTAGGGCAATTCTGAAAATAATGGAGGGGGCTTCGGTGGTATCTGAAATGCATGTGGATTGTATTATGCAGCAAATGACCCTTTAAGCTAAAACAAAAAACAAAAAAACCACTAAATCAGTAGGAACTTTAAATGTTATATGAAACATAATTTAGATTATTGAGAAACTAATTTCATGATAAAAAATGTAGTATATTTCACAGTAATCATCCAGTATCTACCATTTTAACATTATGATTGAGCATGAGTGAACTGTGTTAGGGATACACATAATGAATTTATGAATAAGATCAAAGAAATTAAAAAGAATAAAAAGGGTCAAAGTAGACTGGTCACTACCTGTGAGCACTGGACAATGACCCTGGTCATTGGGTGGTGTTTCTTTTGATGTATTGGCTTGGAAATAAGTACATCAGAAAAAAAATGAAGTATTACTAGGCTTAATATTCAAACCAAAAACAAGTAGCTGGTTTTCTTGTATGAGAAACTGAATAAATTTTCAACCAAAAAAAAGAGTGAGAATGGGTTAGATGCCTTAAGTAGTTACAAGAATACTGTGCTCTGCTGTTACACCCGTGCCACTGGGTCAGTTATGCACCCAGCTGCTCCCTTTTCCACGCACACTCACAAACCTTCTCATTTTTCCTCTGGGTTACAAAAAAAGAATGCTGACATGGCTTTTTTGAAAGAAGGATGAGGGGAACCTCACAGACTAACGGAATTTAAGGGCAGTTCATTGGAATCAGTAGTGAATAGGGTAACCAAATACTATGCTTAATAGTGTTACTGGATTTTTTTCTTCAGTAGGTCCTTGGTCTCATGGATTCTAAGAATGAATCCAGGGACCACAGATCAGTGAATTTAAGACAGAATTTCTTTTACAAAAAGAATACAGGAAAAAGCACCAGAGCCTCTGGCAGAGGGAAAGACTTAAGTCAGAAAATCTCCACTCTCTGCCTGGGTTCTTTGTCTAGGGTTATATATACTCACACAGGTCCTTTCTAGTTACATTTGGCTCTTCCACTGGGGCAAGATGAGTAAGTGCATCAATGAATGGATACAGTCCCTTCCACTAGGGGCAAAGTGAATTAATGCATTGATGAATGGGTACAGTCCATTCATGACATTGGCCAGGCCTAGGAAACTTACATGAAATTGCTAGGCCTACAGAATGATAGGTCACTGTTCATCCCTGAATGGGGGAACCTGGTATCACCATTGGGCCTGTGAAATGCTCACAGGGGAGTAGTGCAGCCAGAGGAAGGCTCTCTAGGTCCAGGGATTGCTCTGGGGTTGGTACTGGCATTAGCACCACTGTGCTGTGGTCTTCCTCAACTAACTAGGGACGTGCCAGCTTCCACCAGTCTTGCCCTCACTGCCACACTTGGTTCTCCAGCTCTTGGCTGGTCCGTTGCACCAACACCCCTGGGACAGAGATGCAGAAGGCCAGGAAGGTCTTTCCAGGTGTCTGACACTGACCAAGCCAGGAGGCCACTCGCCCTGTATCAATAGGGCAATATATAATCCTCCACCTTGCCTGTTGATAAAGTGGAATTGGAGAAGTTATTGAAAGCTGATCTGAAATTAATTCAAAGACAAGTGGGTCAGCAGCACCTTGATTTGAGTGACAGAACTCTTATTTGGCAGTCAACTTCAAGTTTTGCATAATATATCATAATAATTAATACAGAAATTCATCTGGGTAGACAGAGGTCTTTTATTTTTTCAGACAATCTTAGAAATATGCACCTACACTGAGTGTAAAGTGGAGGAAAATCCACTTTTACTATGAACAGAACAAGTTAAATTGTTAGAAGTTTGGCTGGTTCTCCTGCAGGATAAAGCATTGAGGTGCTCTTTCCTAAGAAGGAAGAATGAGAATAGTGAGCCCATCTCTAGACTCAGCTCCTCCTGCAGCCTGACATCTTTAGATCTACTTGGAGATGATGATAAAATGTCAGAGTTTTTAAAGTGCATTCTGGATGCTATAAGGGAGATTTGGTTCTCTTAGGGAAATTACCCTGAGATTGACAAACTCTAGCGGGATACCAGAGATGAGGCATCAAGTACCTGGAATTAAATTCAAAATGTCAAAGAAGATGGCCCATTGCAGGATGAGAAACTGACTTTAAGACTGCTAGATAAATTCTTACAGTCATCCTTATAACAGTGGAAAACTTTTCTAGGTCTTAGGTTGAAAGTGAGTGACTAAAAATGAGGTGATATCTTCATATTGAAGGAGTAGATATTCCAGATTAAAAAATTCATCTCAATTCTCAGGTAGCCAAAAGGCACAAAGTTTGTGGCCACAATAAGAAAGCAATATGGCTATGACTATTGAGTCCAGCTAGTCCCAAGGCTTAAGGAAGTGGTGCCAATGATCATTATGTTACTGGTGAACATAAGACATTGGATGGACTAAAAACCAGAATTTTGCTTTGTTGATCCTCAAGCAGATGTCTTGCTGCCCCACCCTGAAATTAAAGGCACCTTTGGGGGGGCACGGTCCTCTCTTTCTCCGCATTGTCAATCTCTTCCTGCCCCCCACCCCTGACATCAGTCACTTTGAGGAGAAAGATGATTTATGGTAGGACCAATGTCTATGTTTCTGCAAGTGAGACTGAGCTGTATGCACTCACTCAGACATGCTGGGGAACTTCTGGGGAAAAAGGGACTCAAATGCTTATAGCTCTTTCACATTACAGAAGCCCACATTTCCATTCTACCCAGTCTGGTGCAAGGGAAAGAGGAATGCTTGGATGCAGCTAATGAGGTTTTAGAGGAGATCATAGTGGGGAAGGGAGGATAATGTGACCTTGGGGATGAGTGCCCTTGAGCCCATTTAAGACATTGCTGTCCTGTTACAACAACAAAAATAAATAAATTGGACTTAATTAAACTGAATAGCTTTTGTACAGCTAAGGACACACAACAACCAAAGCAAATAGACAACCATCAGAATGGGAAAAGATATTTGCATATTATCAATTGGACAAAAGCTTAATAACTAGAATCTACAGAGAACTCAAATTAAGCAACAAAAAGAGAGCCAACAATCCTTCATATCAATGGTCAAGTGACATGAATAGAATCTTCTCTAAAGAAGAAAACAAATGGCTAGTAAACATATGAAAAAATGCTCATGGCCACTAATTATCAGAGAAATACAAATCAAAACCATCTTGAGATATCGTCTAACCACAGTGAAAATGGACCACATCACAAAGTCACAAAACTGCAGATGCTGGCATGGGTGTGGAGAGAAGGCAACACTTTTACACTGCTGGTGGGATGGTAAACTAATACAATTTTATTAGAAGAAAGTATGGAGGATCCTTAAAGAACTCAAATTAGACCTCCTATTTGATGCTCCAATCCTACTACTATGCATCTACCCAGAAGAAAAAAATCCTTTCATGATAAGGACATTAGCACTAGACTGTTTATCACAGCTCAATTTACATCATCAAAATGTGGAAACAACCTAAATGCCCACCAATGCAGGAATGGATTAACAAGCTATGGTTTGTGTATAGCATGAAGTACTATTTGGCTACTAAAAAAGATGGAAACTTCACATCTTTTGTAGTAACCTGGAAGAAGGTGGAACACATTCTTCTTAGTAAAGCATCACAAGAATGGAGAAGCAACAATCCAATGCACTCAATTGTGATTTGAGGATGATTGATCCTAGTATATGGGGTGTGATGGTGTGTGTCACACTTCTTGGGGGTGGGACACAATTATAAGAGGGACTTTACCTAACAAACGCAACAAGGGTAACCTGGTTCTTTGTCCTCTCAATGATTCCCCAATAGTGAAAAGTAAAATAACAGAATAAAATAAAATAAATAAAGTGACTCTCTTGTAGGCAAAGAAAAAAAATACGTTGACCCTCAATATCCCTGAAATATTGGTGCAAAGATCTCCACTGACACCAAAATTCACAGATGTTCAAGTCCATTGCATAAAGTGGTTTAGTTTTTGCATATAACCCATGCAGGTCCTCTCATATACTTTAAATCACCTCTGCATTGCCTATAATACCTAATATGATATGAATACTATGCAAATAGTTGTCGTACTGTATTTTTTAGGAAATAATGAAGAGGGAGAAAAGTATATACATATTTAATATATATGTGACAATCCACTTTTTTCTCTTAATATGGGAAAACTAAAAAATGTTTTCAATATGTGGTTGGTTGAATCCACAGATGCTGAAACTACAGATAGAGAGAGCTGACTATACTTTTATTGTTGTATGTATTTATACCTATACAATAAATTCCAAAAAGGGTTCTCCTGATTGTCAAGAGCTGTATGTGCAGAAGTGCTGGTACCTTCTCAGACTCTTTGAACTGTAAGTCACTGTGAGTGATGATTTTACTGATGGGAGCCTTAGTCACAAGAAGATACCTCCAACTAAAGCTGCTTGTAATCTTATTACTAGTATCCTTACCTGAATGCTGTGTGAGACGTATTGAAGAGATGTGGTAGTATGTCTGTAGGCCAGACTAATTAGAGTAACTAGCAGAATGCCATACTCATAGGAAAATTCCCCAGAAACTGCAAGCAAAAAAACAAGGGTTGGGTATTGTTGGGGGAAATTATCCCCAGGTGCAGCAGTGAGTAGTAGAGACTGATAGAAGACATGAGAAGACAAAGCAGCGTGGTGCTGTACTGAAAAGACATCTTGGTAGCTTACAAGGTGTTAAAAGAAAAAGCTGACAAAGAAAAAATTATCAATGATGATTTAGTTAACAAATAGTCATAAGGCCGACTATCAGGGAAAGAAATGGGTCTACCAGATTTTGCAATCCAGTCATAATCTTTCATGAGGCTATTCATCCCCTCCCACTATACTAGGTAGACATGTTTAGGGGCTTTATTTAGAAATTGGTTAACTACAAGGAAATACTCAACATGCCTCAGGGTATAAGATATGGAAGTCAAGGGGCAAAAGCTTTTGAATATATGGCTCATTTGTTACTAAGCAAAGACATTCCACTAGGGGTCAGCAGCTACTAAAGTCTAATCATGAACATGACAGCCAGCCAGGGAACAGGTGTAATCTGGGCACCCTTGGCTATCCACCTAGCCCAAAGTGTTGAGTGTAGATTATTGGGTGGAAAGTACTAAAGATTTAGGAAGAAAGGGGCAGAGAATGATTGTGTGGCAGGCTCTGGACACATTCCAAGCAGAGGGGAGAGAGGGAGTGGTTTCACCAGAGCCAGGGGCACGGCCTGCTGGTTGGCACCTGGTGGTTCCTCTCAGGTTGCTTGGAAGTTTCTCAGGAGATGGGTTCTGCCATGGCTGCTGCAGGTTTAGGAAAGGACATCTGTCATGCTTAGAGGAGATGACAGAACCAAGGTGATGACTCCTGAAGGACGACAGCTGTAGTTTTCAGTGGAGCAATTATGGAAAGATAAGGTGACCTTAGTTTGGATGCTAGGTAAAGCTTCCACACTTACTTAAGAACTTTTATTCCTTCTAGAAGCTGTGGCTCCTAGAATGTTTGTGTTAATTGCTCTTGGAATCTACTTCAGGCTTTATTCTGACTCATTATTTCAAAAATGGTTATGAACATAACTCGGTTACTTAGATATTAGGGAAGATGGTTACCTATGACCATGGAATAGTGCTTACTGAATCTCTAACACAAGGAACCTATGGTCTTATTGACCATTCAACAAACAAGGCATTTAGAGAAACAATATTCCAACTTTTTTCTTTCTTTCTTTTTTTTTTTTTTTTTTGCTGTTTTTGGCCGGGGCAGGGTTTGAACCCACCACCTCCGGCATATGGGACTGGTGCCTGACCCTTTTGAGCCACAGGCACTGCCCAATATTCGAACTTTTATTAAAATTTCCTTAAAATTCTATGAATACATGAAAGTTTATTGTACCTGGCATATTAAGATAGGGAACATTTATGACTTAATAAAGGTTTTCATTTGTGTTTTCTTTTTTGTTTGTTTGTTTGTTTTAGAAGGAGTCCTACCCTATTCTCTTGGGTAGAATGCTGTGGCCTCATAGCTCAACCTAGGTCTCTTGGGCTTAAGTGATCTTGCATCAGTCTCCTGAGTGGCTGGACTACAGACACCTGCCACAATGCCCTATTTTTTCTCTCTCTATATATATATTATTTTTATATAAATAACTATTTTTCTATATATGTGTATTTTTAGTACAGATGGCGTCTCACTCTTGCTCAGGTTGGCTTGAACTCCTGAGCTCAGACAATCCACCCACCTCAGCCTCCCAGAGTTCTAGGATTACAGGTGCCAGCTGTTGTGCCCTGCTGGCTTTCATATGTGTTATCTGTGGCCTTTAATGTACGTACAGGACTCACTAAAAATTAATGTGTTTCGTACATTTGAACATTTTAATAAACTTCTCAGGAGGACTACTTTGAGGAACAATAGTCAGTGGGGCACTGGAATTGTAGCAGGAAACTAGGCCTGGTGGAGAGAAAGAATCACCCAGACACTGGAGACAGAAGAGGAGGAGACTTTATTCCAGCCAGCGGAGCTGTGGCAGACTAGAGTCCAGAATGGCTGTGCTCCTTGATCAGCTCTGTCTCTGTCCTTTTATTGGACTCACAAGTAGACAGACAAAGGAATTACTTCTCACTGGAGATGTCATGTTCAAGGTTTACAGAAGCAGAAGCAGGCATCAAGTGTTAGTTTCAAGGACCCAGGAAGCTAAGTTTTACAAGTTCTCAGGGGCTGGGTTACCACAGGGAGGACCTTGTAGGACTATCCTTGAGCTTCTGTGAGAAGCCTGTGTTCTTTCAGACTTTACTATTCCCAAGTATCCTCCCTCAGAGTGAGAGTCACAGGCTTGAGTCCCAGCCCTGACTCTGCAGATAATGAGCTTTATAATCTTAAGTAAGACAACTAACCAGGTGTATTTGCTCAACTGCATGTGAGTGAGACTCACTAAAGATCTCTTAGACACTTAGATACAGTTATGATTCCATGAAAATATAATTGTGCTATAAATGAAGCAGCATAAGAAAAAAACATGAGTAACAGACGATTGATCTTTATCACAAGTACACAGGCCATTAGCACTTCACTGAGGCACCTGATGGAAGTATAGGAAAGACTTCACTCTAAGGCGACAGCTTTCAGAGCAAAACACAGCTTGGGCCATTTGTTGTTTGAGGAAAGCTCAATGGCTCAGAGTGTACAGTATTGTTTTTTGATTGGTGAGCATTCCATTTGCAGCCTCAGAGCACCTGAGCACTGGCCTTGGATTAGGAGCCCCTCCAGGACTTTCTCAAACTCAATGCTTTGATTTGCAGTCATTCGCTTCAGGCAGTTAAACCAGACTCCTGGGGACCAAGCCACTATCAGCAGCAGTCTCTGGGACATGGGAAACTGGGAGCAGGACCACTTTCAGCAAGCTGCTGAACAAATATATCCTAGACAAATGAAAGAACTACACTCAAACCTGCTTCTGTTTTCTCAGAAAGATGTATTTCCTTCAGTGATAATAGATGTTCTAACTGTAATCTGGTAAGTACACCTCTAATCACTACAAACTTTCACTGTGGTTTGTTGTAAATCTGATTGTTAAATAAATGCACGGTAGCATTTGTGAATATCAATAGAGCTAAAATTTAGAATTTATTTATTTCATTCTCTTCTGCAGTTTAATTTAATATGAGGTCTAGTAGAAGGGATTTTGTCTTTGAGAATCTCAGCTTGGATTATGAGATCAGTTTCCTAACACTGAGAGTGTGGAAGTGAAAGGAGCTTAAAAAGGGAGGAGACATCAGCAACAGTTAATAACACTGCTGTAAGGTTTAACACGGTGTATAGTGAAGAGGGCTTTTTAATTCAGGTGCTTTGCTCTGCAGAGTGAATTTAAGTAAGGAGCATGAAACTAGTAATGTGACAAGGCAGTGCATTGCTAAGGGAGATGCAGATATTTACCCTTGAAAGTTCTGTTTTCTTGCACTTGGATGCAACTACATTGCTTTTGCCTGTGGGCACTAAGGAATAATTCTCTTCGGATTCCAATTGTGAGTTTGTCTCCATAAAGCCAGAGGAACTTAATATAAAAAGTTAGGCAAATAATTTTCCAGTATGCAACTACAAAAAAGTTTTGTGTATTTTTTAAAAACTCAGCTATAGGTGTTTACTATATTTGTACCTATATGTGTACATTGCTTTTTTATACCTCATCAAGGCCATTTCTGATATAAGCATTAATAGGGAGCTATTAATTGTATAAAGACGTATAATACTCTTGTGCTGGCTGTTATTTTCTTAATTATTTTTTTTTTATCAATTATCATTTAAGTTCAAGTGGAAGAATCTAGAGCAACTCTCTAAGTGAAAGACTTTCAAGCTGAGGGAATAAGTAGGGCTCTAGAGAGTAGAGACAGGAAGCTGAGGTAAGAAAAAATATTTCGACGTAAAGAAATCTGTGAGTGGTTCTCATCCAATATGGAACAAAGTCCTGTCTTCATATCCCATTATTATCCCCAATAAGCTAAAACTTTCTGAAAGAAACATCATTTAACTAAGACAAGAATACAGACTAACCTAAATGAAATTAAGTATGTAAAATAAAATTACTGACATTTAGATAATAAAGCTTATATTATAGATGAGTCTGACACCACACATTCTAAACTCCGTTCCTAGAACCGAGACTCTGTCAGTTTCATGTGACTTGAAGTTAGTATTGTCCTTTACTAAGATATTTCAAGGTCATAATATTTTATAAGCTCTAATAAAAACATTCCCATTTCTTTTATTACATTTATTCCTGAGTTCTAAATAAGCCATCCAATCAATCACACTCAGTTCTCCAGTTGTCTTTCCTTTGGTCTCACAATGATACAGTATAACCAGAACAATTATTTTTAACAAATTATTTGTGCAGACCCTCCATATAGCACAGATACTTCTCACACATTTGAAGCTGCACTAATGACTAGAAGTGTAATGTAATTAAGATATCCAGAGGTTATAGTTCAAGCTTTGAAGTCTAACTCACAGGTTAAGATCCTAGCTCCATCATTTATTACCTGAACTTGGAAATGTCCTTATCTGTTCCTCTGTCCTCACTGGAAAAAGGGAGCATTAAAAAATTGTACTTATTCCATTGAGTTATTTTGAGTTTCAATTTATGATGATACGATATATATGAAGTGTTTGATAAATACTAAATACCCAATTAATAAGAGCTATTTTATGCCTCTTGGCACAATACTGCACAGGCAAGAAAATGTTCTCTTTTTTTGAGAGAGAGAGAGAGTCTATGTCACCCTCAGTAGAGTGCCGTGGTGTCACAGCTCACACCAACCTCAAACTTGGGCTTAAGCTATTCTCTTGCCTCAGCCTCCCAAGTAGCTGGGACTATAGGCTCCTGCCACAGTACCCAGCTGTTTTTTTTGTTGCAGTTGTCATTGCTGTTTAGCTGGCTGTTTTCAAACCCACCAGCCTTGGTGTATGTGGCTGGCATGGTAACCACTATGTACAGGTGCCACACCCCTCAAAATGTTCTTGACAGGTGTTATGCTTGACTTCTAGGAGAAAAAGCATGTGGTAAAGCTACCCATGTCTTGAAGAATCTAGGACACCAAAGCATAAATCCTACCCTTTTTTCTCTGGCAAGAAGTGCCTTGATCTCTGAAGAATTCCCAGCAGCATGTCCCCACTAGGTTGTTTCCACCTTGTTGGAAAGTGAGTGCTTCATGGAGTATCCAGCTTGCCTTCCATATTGTTTACATCTTTTCCATATGGAATGGCAGGTTTTTCTTGGTCTCTACTCTGAAATTCAAATGCATTATAGACAATCATAAAAAAAATCATATAGTTGAGTTCCAAGAGACAAACATCAGATGAAATGTCAGATGATGCGTAGTCCATATAGCATTCTTATCATGTGCCAAGCACTCCACTAAGTGTTTAATTAGAATGATGCCATTTACTTGTCACAACAGCCCAGTGAATTAGGCATTATTAGCTGCATTCATTAGTTACAGTGAAGGGAATGAGTCTCAGAAATGTCAATTTGTCTCAGGGCACACAGTTATTAATTGACAGAATTCGATATTGAGCAAGGTATAATCATAATTGAAGGCCCATGTTCATCTCCTTACACTGAATTTCCTACCAAGATCTCTTTTCATAATCATACCATTCCCTGTTTCACCATCAAAACTCTTTTGTACCTGAATCTACACAACTTTTTTTCTATTAAGATTTCAAGAGTGCTCTGTGTCAGGTTACATTAAATACCAGCACCTTCGTCAGCTGATTTCTCCTTAAAAGTAGTGTTTTTCAACCATTTTTATCTCTTGGCACACTTGAACCTATAGTTAACTTCAGTGGCACATTCAAAATATATTGATTTAGAATAATTTCCAAGACAGTACTTTTTTTTACATTTTTGCTGTATGTTATTAAATGTTTTACATAAAGTTGTACCAATTTTCACTTCTAGCTTTGGTACTTGAAAATGTCCTTTTCTCTTACTTTTTTATAAATGTTGGATGTTTAAAAATTGATGACTACTTGATGTGCCAAATATAGTGTCCTATTTTATTTTTATTTGTTAAATAAGAACTATGTACATGACTGCATTTGTGGGATACAATGTGCTGGCTGATTTTATATACAGTTTGGATTGCTTACATCAAACTGGTTAAAGAAGTGGAGCTGCACCCAAAGATCTACATACAAGGATATTCAGTGGAGAAAACTGAAAATTCCTTGTACTTTCAACAGTAGAGTAATGGTTAAATAAATGTTGTCATAGATATATAATAGTCTCTATGTTGCTGTTAAAAGCTGTTTTCTAAGAAAATTTAATAACTTTAAAAAAATCTATGCTGTAATATTGGTTGAACTTATCAAAATACTGTTCATTATGTAAGGCATGATCCTATTTTATATATAAAAGAGATATATACATACTTAAAAACATGTTGATTAAAAAAAGCAAAATAATAAAAAAGAATATACTTACTGTGCTTTAAAATTCTTTTGAAAATAGTCTTATTAATGATCTTTAAAACTTTGCAAGGCACACCTAAGATCCTCTCCCAGCACACGAGATGAAGTCCCTGTTTATTATTGCCAGTGCTGCAGTCCTGCCATAGGAGCTAGGGCCAGAGGCTTTATGTCACTGTTGAAAATCACTGCCTTAGAGGATTGGTCAAGCTCACTTTGGAAAGAATGTTTTAAGGTCTAGAAAATGAAGCTTGTTTAACACTGGCCTTATCCTGGCCTTATCCTGCTTCACAAAACACATACCACATATACACACTTTTGACTGAAATCCTGTTTTCCCACCAAGCTACACCCAACACATAAACAGAGTCAGAAGACACATGGAATGGTTGTGCTTTCCCTCTTTTCTTTAGAAACACAGGCTCAGAAGATGTGAGCTCTTTCTAGATTGTCCAATTTAAGTCATATTAGAGACAATTCTCACTGTTAGTGGATTTCATCCATGTTTGAATGATTGGCTGTAAGTGGAACTCTGAGGAGCAGTGATGAGAGGAGGTCCCCCTTCATCACTATCAGCGCTGCATTGCTACCATCAGAGCTGCAGCTGGAAGCTTCGTGTCACCGTCTTTCCTGCAGGGACTCTCTGCTTCTGTGGCTGTCACAGGCTCTATTGCTACAGTCGGGATGCAGCAGTGTGTGGTCTCTCCCAGACCTCCTGAAGCTCTCCTTCAATTTCCCTGTAGACTGTGGTTTATAGATTTTAGGGTTACTTTCCTCTTTGGGATGACATGTGTCTAGCTCACCAAATTAGTCAAGGTTGAAGAACAGAACTAATGAGATATGTGTGTGTGTGTGCGTGTGTGTGTGTGTGTGTGTGTGTGTGTGTGAAAGAAAGAAGAGATTTATTATTTGGATTTTGCTCACTCAATTATGAATGCTAAGAAGTCCCATGATCTGCCTCTGAATTCTATAAACTGGAGATGCAGGAAAGCCAGTGATATAGTTCCAGACTGAGTATGAAGACTTGAGAACCAGGGGAGCTGAACCAAAGGCAGGAGAAGATGCATTTCCCAGCTCAAGCAGTCAGGCAGGCAAGCAGAAAGCAAAAGGGGGCAAATCTCTCCTTCCTCTGCCTTTGGATTTATTTCAGCCCTCAATGGAGTGAGTGATGCCCACTCACATTACAAAGGGTACTCTACTGAGAACACTGATTTGAATACTAATTTGATCCAGAAAACCTTCACAAACATACCTAGAGATAATGTTACACTGGGCACCCTTGGCTCAGTCTATTCGACACACAGAATTACCACCACACCCACCCAGAGAACTGGCTGGTGAATTATCAATATGCTAGTCTTGTCCTAGATTCAGAGAGACTTGCCAGTCCCCTTCAGCTAGGTAGGCCTATGTGTTTTTTAATCATCCCTTACTAGATGATACCACTTACATTTTCCAAAATATAAAGCAGTCAGTCTTTCTTCTGTTGAGATGACAGGATAGATGACTGATTTTCCTTACTTGTTTTACATTTCTGGGTTTATTTAAAAGTTACTGCTACCTCCTCCATACTGAGACTCTGAACTAGCTCTGTTGCTAAATCTTAGCAAGGACTAGTATATATTATATAAAAAGCAACTCATTAAGCTTCACACTTTCAGTTTATTAACTCCTTAAGGCTCACAGTTGTCATGGTCCCACCCCAGGAGAAGGGTCCACTAAGACCTGTGGAAACTGGCAACAATTGACTGAAGAAATATAGAGTTAGAAATTACGATTAGAAAGAGACATGAAAAAAAAAGAAGAAGAAAGAGACATGAGACATAGAGTAGAATTAAAAGTGGGAGCTCAGGAGTACATTGCCCATTTGTGGGCTTCTTTCTGGCAATGGACCAGAGTGTTTGCTACACTCTGATTTTATTGAAGTCTATTTGCCCAGAGGGTAAGATGAGGGAGGGATCAAAGACATCAGCAGTTTCTCTGATTGAACAAACCAGCTCATATTGTTATTATTATTAACCTTAAGAATAACCTTCCGAAATCTGAAATCTGAGCCTTATATTGGGAGAGCCTCCCACTTGAGATCACACACACAGATTTCTAGTGAGGTGTTAAACTCCACTGGTTCCCTGTGGAGTAAAATGTCACTGGGGTTAATCTCCTCTGATGAATCAATAGGAGGGAGGAATTTTCCTCACATCACCACCACAGAGGATCTTCCTCTGCAATAAGGGATATAAGCTCTTCTGCCCATATCTCAGGGCTCCACAATGGGTATCTGCTTTGCCTGTTTAATGGACAGGAAACACCCTGGAAGATCTATCTTTTTCTAGGACTTTCCACAGTCTCTTCTATGGCCATTACTTTCCTCAGAGTGCTCACAGACCCAGCAGAGTGTTTGTAAGCTGTATCCCCACCAGGCTAGAATTTCAGAAAAGGCAAGAAGCTTGCTAGCAATGGCTAGCTTAAATGGCTGACTTTTCTTTGTTCCAACTCACTCAGCTTATTTTTTAATTTTCCTCTTTTTCTGGGGGTGCTTTCCCTTGACAAGAATGGGGGTTTTTGGTCCCCATTCTCCCAGCACACATCTCAGTTTTGAAGTTGAAGAAACCAGCAGAGCTAAGATTCCAACTCAAGGAAATTATGTTGCCTTGAAAAAAATGAGAGATCAAATTTCAGAGCACACCTAAAACTTCAAAATTAATGAATTTCCCACATTCTGACTACATGGTCCTTTGACCTTCATATGAAGTATGTTTCCCACCATCTGTTGACTACCACAAATGAGTTACTTAATTCTGGTTCATACTATAAAACTATGATGAAGGGCATGTTCTGTCTTTAAATATTCATACCATTTGCATCAATTAAAAAAAAAGCTTCATGATATGGAATCCACAAAAGCATTACATAAAAATAATGATATGACAATTAAGTTTTTAATTCCAAATGAAGTAAATTTATTAAATAAAAATAACATTCTCTCAATTCAAGAATTACTTGAGAAATAGTAAAATCAGGAAGAAGAATTGCAGGAATAGAGTGAAATGAAGATGCTAAACTTGAGCTCATTTTGTTTAAAGGTTTCTGGTTGCTATGTGGTTATAGAGTTCATGGAGGTGAAATTGCACATTCTCTTGCACATTTTAAGTAATAGATTCAACTTGGTATTTAACTTAAGAGTGTTGAGATTCAATGTATAAAATAGTGGATAGCCGCTATTATCGGAATCCATAGGACTAGCTGGGCTTGTAGGGCTGTGTTAGCTCTAATGTTTTATGCACTTTATGCACTTCTGATAATGATAGGACATTAGTTTATAAGGCAGATTCAATACTAAATATTCCTGGAAAAATAACTAGTAGTTAAAGAGTAACATTGACTTTTTAAGCACTAGTGTTATTCCCCAATTCTTACTGTTTATAACAAACATTGTCCTAGTGATGTAAAATAACTAACACACCTCCCAACCCTATCTTACCACTAGAAGTGCTCCAAAATGCAAACACAAAACAAAAATTCTCTGCCTTTGGACACAGTAGTAGAAGAAGACAAGTTCATTTACCTACATACACACACACAATACTTCACATTTAGAGAAATCAGAGTTCTTAAATATCTCAAAAATCAATTCTTCTAAATTAAAATATTCTCTGTCCCCTACAGACTTCACTTACTAGGCAATTTCAAACCACCAGTAACACAGCAATTTAGTTCGTAAGTGCTAGAAGAAGATTCCAGGAATTGTGTCTCACGTGCATCTTTGACCAAAGGTCTACAGGAACTGGATTCCAGGCTCTGCGACTGGCATTGGCTGGATTCACATTCCAGAGTTTGGCAACTCTTAGACACAGACGTCTTGGGTGGGCAGCATTTTTCCATGTGGCACTCAGGTTGGCACCTCTGGACTACAAAACCCATTTGCTCACTGCTTCCTGACTGACAAGGCTGAGAAGCATGCTCCAACACCACTGAGGTGCTTTGTAATTGATATGTTGTCCTTTCACAGTGCCTGGGATCAGAATAAGTCATTTGGACATCTCCAGGGAGGCAGGTACTTTGCACAGTGTTGTCTTCTGTGAACTGGTTCTTCTGTTCACAGCTGGTCAGTTGGCTAATGGTGGTTTCATTGCACGTCTCTTGAAAGTTGTCCAGGAGCCAAGTTCTGCTATAGTAGCTGCTAGGCAAACAAAATCCATCTTCAAAGTTTATAGGATTAGAGCCATGTACAATGGCAGAGAGTAGTGGTGCCTTTTGCGAACTCCCGAGTGAGTGGTAGTGGTTACAAGGCATATTGCTAAAACCCTTAATTTATGTTGCACACAAGCACCCTACATGCTGAGTTTAAAAATTAAATTCTTTGCTGGAGAGATTATATACTCAGAAAACTGGGTGTTGGCTTCTTCTCAAGACTCCTTTTCATCTCATTGCTTAGGCTAATTTAAAGGAGAACATCTCATTAGCACTTTGTTCAGTATTATATGAAGACAGCATCTTATTAACAAAGTTGTGAGTCCATTTTGAATCTTCAAATTGGCTTTTATATTCGCTCCAAAGATGACTCATTCAAGGTGGACTTTGTCAAATGAGTCCCAACATGTCACCCAAGCTATCATTTTCTTATTCCTTAGCTACTGTGACTCTCTGTATTTTTAAGTGAACTATAAGAAATATAGATGAAAATATCAAATTGAATTCTGACTAACATTTAGCACTGGAGCTTTGAGGGACACCAACATGTCTAGGTGGTAGTATGATGTTCAAGACATTCTTAATCAGAAACAAACCCCATTAAGCCCACCCCATTCCACTCAGATCTTGGTCTCTCCAGTGGGTCGGAATGTGAGAAGACTTCCCAATAGCATTCCTTCCTACCGTTCACCCAAAGTACTGAATGTGGCCATTGCTCTTCAAGCACCTCTCCTTTTGTCTCACATTTTGTTTCCATCATCTCCTTGAAGGCCACGTTTGAAAGCTTTTTATCATATTCTCATTTATAAGTTGCCACTTCTTCCTTTGAATTACCAAGGAATTTAGCCACCTGTCCTTTTTATTATTATTTTACTTTATGCCATGGAGTATGTTCACTTGTTTCTCAAAAGTTGATAATTTTCTTTAGCAGCAAATTTTCTTCAGATTTGTGTATAATTTTTTCTACATTGTGTTTTGGTTTTTGACTGCAGAGAATGAACTCCTACCTTTGCAGCATTAGTATATTGTTCTATGCACAGTTTTATGTTCGTAACAGGGAACCCAACAGCACAATTTCTATAGTATGTTCTATGTTTTATTTAGCTCAGCTAATGACAATAATGTGGAATGGAAGTATATTCTTAGCACAGTATCCTAACCCCCCTTTTTCAGGTATGAAGAAATCCAAGAACATTCAGGAACTCTCAACTTTTACACAAGCCTTTCCTTGATACATAAATGTCTAAGGACATTATATATTTAAGACTACACACCTGAATACATTCAGCTTTATAGGCTGTACACTCCACCTGTATATAATAGCTTTGCAACACATGCAAGTTAATTATAATTCTGAATGACCACTCTTACTGTTTAAAAACCTCACCTGCCCTCTACTTGACCCTATAATGATGCATTTAATTCTCTTTCATATTTGCATTTATTATTATTCAGGGGCTTCCACTACGGCTTGTGACTTATCTTGGCTTCAGAGTTACCTCTCAGAGTGGCTCTCCATACCCTATCTGAAGAAAGAATTCCAATCTCAGGGTCTAGGTCTTTTTTTTTTTTCATTCATAGATTTTAACTTACGATGATTTCATTTATTTCTTCCTTGTGCCTTTTCCACTACACTGTGAGTACCTAAAAGGCAAGAAGGAAATGTATCATTTTCACTACTGCCTCCTCAACACTGACTGTGCTGCTTGGCTGACACATGGGTATGTTGAAAAATTAATAAATAGAGGATACTAAATAAAAATGTGTTCAAATTACAACTAAATGTCTGAAAAATAGTTTTGAAAGCTTGACATACCCAAGATTACCAAGAATTGGCAAGGGTATTGAGCTTAAAAAAAAAAAGAAAATTAAGCTATGCCTACCATTAAACCAATGCCTTGTTGGGCAGCACTTATGGCTCAATGAGTAGGACCCAGCCCTGGCCAAAGTGCAACAAAAAATAGCCTGGTACCTGTAGTCCCAGCTACTTGGGAAGCTGAAGCAAGAGAATCACCTAAGCCTAAGAGCTGGAGGTTGCTGTGAGCTGTGACTCATGGCACTCTACTGAGGGTGATAAAGTGAGACTTAACCAACATTGTATTGAATGGAGTTAAATTGAAATCATTTCCACTCAGATCAGGAACTAGGGAAGAGTGCCCATTGTCTCCGTTGCTCTTTAACATCGTAATGGAAGTTTTAGCCATCACAATTAGGGAAGAAAAGGCAATCAATGGCATCCATATAGGGTCAGAAGAGATTAAACTTTCACTTTTCACAGATGATATGATAGTATATCTGGAAAACATCAGGGATTCTACTACAAAACTACTAGAAGTGATCAAGGAATACAGTAGCGTCTCAGGTTACAAAATCAACACTCACAAATCTGTAGCCTTTGTATATACCAACAGCAGCCAAGCTGAAAAAGCAGTCAAAGACTCTATCCCGTTCACAGTAGTGCCAAA
>CAUYTI010012514.1:0-21175 GCA_963575145.1 Galago senegalensis
GGGCGCCTGTGGTCCCAGCTACTTGGGAGGCAGAGGCAAGAGACTCGCTTGAGCCCAGGAGTTGGAGGTTGCTGTGAGCTGTAATGCCACAACACTCTACCCAGGGGGACAGCTTGAGGCTCTGTCTCAAAAAAAAAAAAAAAAAGAGTTTGAGATTGCTGTGAGCTATGATGCCGTAGCACTCAACTGAGGGTGACAAAGTGAGACTCTGTCTCAAATAATAATAAATAATAATAATAGACGACTGTGTAGCTCATGGTGCTGTCGACTGTGAATTCTGTGAATGGGTATGCGTGCGTGTGTGCAGACGTGAGCTGGGGGAGGAGGTTTTCTAAGTTTTGCATCCAATCCCAAGCAAAGCAGTATGTATTTTCTTGGGCGATTCATGTTGATTGTTAGAAAACACTGCCTCCTGTCTCCTGTCATACTGCCATAAACGGAAACTTCAATTCTTTGGAAAGTGCAGTGGATTCTACAGAAAGCTAACTGTCGTGTTTGTGCCTTTTCCAAGGAGACTGTTGGAGAGCCGTTCTATTTGCTGGTGACAACGCTGAACCAGAAAATTAACAAGGGTCCCGTGGATGTCATCACTTGCAAAGCCCTGTACACGCTTAACGAAGACTGGCTGTTGTGGCAGGTTCCGGAATTCAGTACTGTGGTATGTTTTCCAACAGGTCCCCAGCCAGTGTCAGAAAGAAGTCTGGCTAGAAACCAGAGGGTGGGGGTGGAGGTGGGGACGGGTCATTTACAGCGAAAGGAAATCATTCCGACTGTGGGAGGCGCCGTACGCTTAGTTAATTAAAAACAGTAGTTGATAAAATATTAACACGTGTTCACATAATAGATTTTAATTACTTGGATTGGGGGAGAAAATATTGTAATGATGCCTGGGGTACTCATCAATTTCCAAAGATTTTAATATCAGGATTGCTTATAGCTTTCAGTGTCATCAAAGGAAATGCAAAGTGCTCCCTATTCAGCACTTATAATTGCAATCAGGATTTCTCAAATGGCTCGGCTCTGGGAAGACAATGTGTGAAGATATATTTCAACCAAATTGAGGCCGTCTTATTTTAGAACGATAGCACAAGACAAATTCCACCGCGTTCCCTGTGCAACAGGACGCCCTTCCTTTATTTCCATGGATTAGTTACAAATGTTTGGTGTCGTGCACTTAATGTACTGTGATCTCAGAGATATTTTTAGAGGAAGACTGTAAATCACTACAGCAAGATGACTGGCTGGCTGGTGGAGGGTTTCACCCACTTGAGAACTTCCTTTTAACCCATCCCCACCCCACCCACCTACTACCCTTCCTAAAGGGAGACCAATTTAGGGCACATTCAGGAATTTTGGAGAGGGAGCCAAGCACAGAAAGTATCTCTAGAATTACTTAGAGTTCTCTATGCTTTTCTATGAAGAGAGACTTGGGAAGAGATTGCTGTGTTTTGGTTTAGCCTTTAGCTTTGTGGGGACTCTGGGCTTCTCCACAATCTCATTAGAGGAGAAGGAGGAAAAGATTACACGTGGGGCCTGGGAATTGCTCATTAAGGGAGCTGAGTCTCCTGTGGCTTTTCTCTGGATGGCGAGGACTGCAGTGTCATCCGGGAAGAATTCATTCCCTAATTGGAGAAGGCACCACATTTCTGTGGACCGTGTGATGGTTGTGTCCGCTGGTGAGAGAAGAGTCCGTAGATCAGCTGTTTCAAGTTCTCAGTCACTGCCAGATGAGCTGGCACCACGCTCAACTGCCGTCCCTGAGGCAGGAAGCTGAGCTGAACGTTTCTCCGTGTTCTGACTTCTGTTGATGCGCCTGAGAGGCAGTGGAGTGGGGCACAGTAGTTCTCCAACTGTAGCAAGCATCAGAATCACCTAGAAAGCTTGCCAAACAGCAACTGTTAGGCAGTGCCTACGGAGTTTCTGATTCACTAGGTCTGGGGTATGGCCTGAGAATTCACATTTCTAATCAGCTAAGGCTGATTGAAACTACTAATGCTACTTAATGCTAGTTGGCATAGTGGTTAAGAATGTGGGCGCTGGAGCTAGGCAGGTTTGAATCTTGCCTCTGCCACTGGTTAGCTGTGTGACACTGAGCAAATTTCTAAACCTCATGTAAAAATGAAGGTGATGACCCTGGTGCCTGCCCCTCTCAGGGGTGAGTTAGAATCTCTGGGGATAGAGCTCAGGCGTGATAGAGCGCAGAACCTCCATAGTTGACCATTTCTCTACATTGATCACCTCCTTAAGTTGACCTAATTTTCACAGACCGCCCATGCCCCACAGGTACACATCAGTACAGTTGACCTAGTTCCTTATGTCGACCAGTTTGTTATAGTCCCTTGGGTGGTCAACTTATCGAGGTGCTACTGTATTTTTTTTTTAAACTCTCCAGATAATTTGGCTGTGCATGCAACCTGGAGAACACCCCTGGGTATTTTGGAGAATAAAAGATAAACTTGGCACTGGGGCCTGCTGACTCTCCTGCCACTGACCCTGGGTTTGACCTGTCTCCTGACGGTGGGGGGAGGGAGGGGAGGCTGCGGCCATGCTTTTACTTTTAAACATTTCAGAAGCTCTACAACCCTCCAAAGAACAATATTTGCACAACCCTGTAGTGACCATACAGGTCGGGGTGGGGGATCCAACAGGTTTTTGGTTTTGTGAAAACATGGAACCCAAACCGGAAAGAGAGCGAAGGGATGGAATTAGGGCTGGGGAAGAGGAGGGGATGCCTGCGGCAACCTCGGAGCTTTGAGCCCTTTTCAATGCTTTACATCTGAACACTTTTTCTCCCTTTCATTTTGAAACATTATTTATTTCACAGTCAATTAAGACCATGTGTTTCTGATTTAACACTCAACTCATCATCAAAATGTTACTTGATGTTGAAGAAATTCATGTCAACTCTCCAAATTTTTTTTTTTTTTCTTTATGGCCCCTGGGGAAAAGGGTAATGGAAAATGATGATTCGAGAAAATCCGCATACATCTTCTTTTTCAGATTGGAATTGGCCGGCAGATTTGAGACTAGGAACGGGCTGAGCCGCTGGCCTTAAAAAAATGGTTTCTGATGTCTCGCGTGGGGTCTGTCCCCCCTACCCCCCTTTTGTGGGGGGTGATTATAGTAGAAGTTACAGAGAAGGTGCAGCTTTGGGTCCATGCTTAGGGGACAAAACGTTAACAGAAAGTCAATGTGAAAAATTTAAGCTTTTTCATTTCCTTTCCGGCAAGTTCCCCAGACTGAACCACCATATTTCTAATGTTCTGCCTTCCTCCCCTCCCTCCTCCCCCTTCTTCCCTTCACTCCCCACCCCCACTGCGCGTACAGCCGGTGGTTTCTAGCCTGGCTTCCCAAATTTGCCCGAGGTGGTTTCTGTGATCGAAAACTAAGGTGCAGTGAACGAACCGATTCTGTGTGTATGTCGGGGGGAAAGGGAGTGGGTGATTCTTTCCAGGAAAGTCAGAAAAAAAATCAAGAGCAGCCACAGGAGCAACTTGAAATGGCAGAGCCCGGTGCCATGGCAGGGACACGTTTGACAAAACGGCCTGGAGCTCGTGTTTAGCTCAGTGCTCAGAAGAAGCCCAGTGCCTCATTTAACAACCTAAACGTTAGGTTCACACCTCTAAGATTAGGATGTGTTCTCCCTGAGGTGTGGGGTGTTTTCTAGAACATAAAGACATCCTGCCAATTTCTCATACATGAAATCATTATACTAACAAATGGGCTCCGAGAAGTAATATTTTGTTGTTTGCCTCTTGGGAGGAAAATGCCTCTTTCTTCGAATCTAAGCAAAGACCCCCAGAACCCTACTCAAAGCATCCTTCTCTATCAGGCAGGCGTTTATCAGTGAGGCCGACCACCCCGATCAGAGCCTCCTCTGCCTTGGCGTTAGCATGAGAGAGGTTGCACGCACACATAGGACTCTGGTCTTCCTCATGTGTCCAGGGATTCGGGTGAGATAGCCAGAAAGAGTGTTACTAGACAAAGAGGGTCCAGCCACCTGTCACTGTCAGCCAGTGTGCAGAGACGGGGACAGGTCCACCAAACTTTATCAGAAGGCCAGAAATTCTGGAGACCAGTGAGAGTAGCCTCTCCAGACTGTTCTATTCTTCCATTCCCAAAGCCACAGTTTTTTATTTGTTTTTTTTATACAGAGTCTCACTATGTCACCCTCAGTAGAATGTGGTGTCACAGCTCACGGCAACCTCAAACTCTTGAGCTTAAGCGATTCTCTTGCCTCAGCCTCCCAAGTAGCTGGGACTATAGACGTCCACCACAACGCCCAGCTATTTTTTGGTTGCAGTTGTCATTGTCGGTTAGGTGGTCCAGGCTGGGTTTGAACCTGCTAGCCTTGGTGCATGTGGCCAGTGCTGTAACCACTGTGCTATGGGCGCTGAGCCAAAAGCCACAGTTTTATACATAATAGTTCAAAGCAAAAACCATGTTAACCCTTATCTTAAACAGCAATCATCGGCATAACCCATGACCCCAAACAACATTTCTAATTCAAAGGGTAATCTTCTAAATCAACAGCCCCAAACTACTCAAGAAACACACTTGTAGATTATAGCTGAATTTACAAGACAACAAGAAGGGGAGACTTGAGGTGAAGGTCACAGGGGACGGAAACCAGCCTGACCAGCCGTGTCATCTCAGCCCTGGCCTGACTGACTCCACCTTGTTCTCACTACTTGTGCTCTCAGGGAAATAAGACCTATTGCTCTACTGTTTTGATTTCCCCTTTGCAAAATTTTGAACAAGTTTGATTCTGTTGACGGAGAATCTCAGGCCTTCTCTCAGCTTAACACCGTGTCAAGAACAGGAGCAGATCACCCAAAACTTTGGGGGAGCTAGTGAAGGCTTGGGGAGCTCAATTCCAGGAAATTGTACCACATGAAAGAACAGACGTTTGCTTCACTTTCAGGAGAAGATGAGAAAAAAAAAACCAATAACTCATGGCAGGCACGCTGAATTAGCAAGAGAAGGTTGACTTGTAATCAGAGCTCAGCGCGAGATGGTTTTTTGAACTCTTAAACACAGAAAATGAGTTTGCCAATCTGCTGTATCCGAGAGATAGCATCTTGGCACCCGGGGAAACAGTGTTCCGACAAGCGGATTATTGCCCTCCTTTCTCAGATCTGTAAAGAAAGTCTTTAAGATTATTAGAAATTCTTGGGGAAAAAAAAAAACACAGGTACATGCCTGCAGAAATATTAATGCCTCCATTAGGATTTATTGAAGATTTATGCCGGCCCACGCTCGCCTGTCTCTTTCCCCAGTGGTTACCATTTGGGGACAATCATGTTTAATAAAGCTTTTCATATATAACAGAGCCCTGGGGGTGTCTAGTAGGAATTTCTGGTGCGTCTGCTTTCTTTAACGGTGCCCTCCCTACCACTCCCCGCTTCCTTTGGTTCCATTGAGAGCCAATGGGTCTTCTTCCTTGCAGAAGATCCATTATCCCCATAGTTAAACAACCCACGGTCCCGATTAAGTCATTCTCTGGTACTTCAATTACATCCCATTGTTCATTAAATCCTGATGTTTGCACTTTAGCAATCCTGTTTTTAATACTCCTAGCATTTGTGGGGAAACAGTGAAGTTAATTAACAATTCTCCAGCTTTCTTTTTTTTCTTTTCCTCTCTACCATAGTACAAATCATTTCCATTATGACTTGCAATAATGCTGAAACCATTACCAACTTCATAGCTAGCGTTCTGAGCTTCCTGATCACAGACTGAAACCATTTGTTATAATCGTTTTAGGTAAGTCGTTCCCTGGTTGATGGCAAGCCCATGGAAAATGAAAAGTTAACGTTTCATGGGGGTTTTTAATGACTTCCCTCTCCAGACCCTTTCTTCTCACGCCTATAATCTTGGAATTAGAAACTAATTTAGTTATCTAAATAGAAAAGTATTTAATTTTCTCCTTTATGGCTCAAATGTGACTTTATGATTTCACTGTTAGGGTCCTTATTTATATTTGTACCTCTCAGAGAATGGTAACTTTTATCGCAAATCATGGTGGAAATAGAAATCATCTGCTCGATTTGTCTTTTTGGCATTGTCAAAGGCATCATTCCATTTGAGGGTACAGTCATCTAGTGTGCTAACAAGATGGCCCGCCTGCCTGTTTCTAGAAAATTTTTTGGAACATACCCATGCCCGTTCATTTCCTTACTGTCTGGAGCTGCTATCCTGTTAACCTAATGGAGTTGAATAGTTGCAACAGAGACCATGTGGGCCTCAGAGACTTGAATACTTCCTATGTGGCCCTTTGCAGAAAGTTCACTGGCCTTTAATCTAGAACAAGAATAGAGAACAAAGAGGAGAGTCCTTCCTCCTACCAACCCAAAAAAGGATTGTGGCCTCTTTCCTTCCTGGGACGTGGCAATGGAGATGCCTTACGACTGTCGGCAAATGTGGAACTCCTGGGGCTCTTTACCAAAAGCAAAAACAACAACAACAGAAGGAATGAAAATACTGAAATCAATCATTTTAGGCTACATCAGACAGTTCTCCCTCGATTTGAAGATTGACAAATGTTAGGACATGCTAATAAGTATTGGAAAATGAGTGAGAGAAATTTAAATGGGAGGAATTTCTCTCCAGGAACTTTTTCTCTTCACAATGGAAATGGCTCATCCCTGTCCTCTGCCCCCACTTTTTTTTTTTGTTGTTGTTGTTGTAGTTTTTGGCTGGGGCTGGGTTTGAACCCGCCACCTCCGGTATATGGGGCCAGCACCCCACTCCTTGAGCCACAGGTGCTGCCCCCCACTTTCTGTTAAAGGAGCAAAGTCCCTTGATTCAGGAGGCTGTGGGCTATCGCTTTTTTTTTTGGTAGGAGAAGAGGAATGAGGGAGGCGGGGCTGGGGGGCTGGGGCCAGGCAAGCACAGCTCAGAGGGGACATCAAACAGGATGTCCCAGGCTGCTGACTTCAGCTTGGAAAGAACCTTGGCTCACAGCTTCCCTGAGATTGCATTCTAACTCTGGCCTCAAACTGCTTTTATAAATTTTTTTTTTTTAGACTGAGTTTTTCATTCTGTGGTCCTGGGTAGAGTGCTGTGGCATCATAGCTCACAGTAACCTCAAAATCTTGGGCTTGAGCAATCTGCCTGCCTCAGTTTTCCTAGTGGCTGGGACTATAGATGCCCATCTCTCTGCCTGGCTAGCTTTTCTGCTTTTAGCAGAGACAGGTCTGGCTCTTGCTCTGGCTGGTCTCGAATCCTGTGCTCCAGCAATCTACCCTCCTTGCTCAGCCTCCCAGAGTGCTAGGATTATAGGCATAAGCCACCACGCCTGGCCTCTACTGAACCTCTGAAACTGATTTTCCTTCTTTTTTTCCTTCCCTCTCTCTCTCTTTAATTCAGTTTGATATGAGAACCAGAATTTTTTCTTGACTTTCATTTGGCTCTGAAATAAAATTAGAAATACATTTTATAGGTTTTATTTAATGAAAGCAATTATTGCTCCAAGGCCTTTTATGAGAAAGTTGCTGGTTTGTAATAAATTCTTTTATGATTACTTTCTAGGCATTATAAGGTCTTTCAGGCAGGATGCCATAGCCTCCTTGCCCTTCCTAGACAAGAGCGGGGCTGAGGAGCAAATGAGGCAGGGGGAGCTTCCTCCCACATTGGAAAAAGCCTGTTCCCTACCCTTGATTCATCCTCCCAGCCCTCTGCAGCCCTATTTTTTCTGCCTCCTAAATACCTGAAATGGCTAATCATGTGGCAGGTTGATGAGTAAAACCACTGGCAAAATGAGAATGTGACTGTGTGGCCCTGTGCTGTGTAGTCCACACAGAGGAGGCAGGGTTTGGAGCCAGATGGTCTTGGGTTTGGATCTGGGCTCAGCCACTTTCCCAGCTAGCTTACTGTGTGACCTTGGGCAAGTCAGTCACCCTCTCTGAACCTGTTTGGAGGCAGGGTTTGGAGATAGATGGTCTTAGGTTTGGATCTGGGCTCAGCCAGTTTCCCAGCTAGCTTACTGTGTGACCTTGGGCAAGTCAGTCACCCTCTCTGAGCCTGTTTCCTCATCTGTTACAAAGTTAGAGAATAATATATATAGCATGTCTAGTCCTCTGGCACAGATTAGGTGCTTATTTTTTATAATAGTTTTATTATCGGAGCTGTTTTCTTAGTCACTTGGAAGGTCTACAAAGCAGGCAGTGTCTTCTCCGCATCTTTTTGGCTGGTTATTTATTGATCATAGGTGATGCAAGGGAGTTGATTAGCTGACTCCATCATCATGAAAAGCATTGTTTAAGTGCCTGTGTGCAAATGTTCTTATTAAAAATGTTATGTATTGGCTCGGCGCCTGTGGCTCAAGCGGCTAAGGCGCCAGCCACATACACCTAAGGTGGCAGGTTCGAATCCCCAGCCCGGCCCGCCAAACAACAACAATGGCTGCAACCAAAAACTGGCCAGGCATTGTGGCGGGCACCTGTAGTCCCAGCTACTTGGGAGGCTGAGGCAGGAGACTCGCTTGAGCCCAGGAGTTGGAGGTTGCTGTAAGCGTGATTCCATGGCACTCTACCCAGGGGGATAGCTTGAGGCTCCGTCTCAAAAAAAAAAAAATGTTATGTATTGGCTGGGCACGGTGGTTCATGCCTGTGATGACTTCCCAGCATTCTGGGAAGCCGAGGCAGAAGATTGAGCTCAGGAGCTGGAGACCAATCTGAGCAAGAGCAAGACCCCATCTCTACTAAAAATAGAAAAATTAGCCAAGTATTGTGGCAGGCACCTGTAGTCCCAGCTACCTGAAAGGCTGAGGCAGGAGGATCGCTTGAACCTGTGAGCTAGCCTCATTTCACTGTACACTAGCTAAGGGCAGATACTGAGAATAAGACTCAGTCTCAAAAAAAAAAATTACATATTTATAACTCTGTAACTGGGCATTTGCAACCTGCAACAATGACCCCATCTCTACTAAAAATAGAGACAGACAATATCCCACTTCTGGATGGATGTGAAGAGATGACAAAGATAAAGGTGAACAGTGACCCTGCAGAGACTGGCTGGTGAAAAAGGTCCTACAAAAAGACCAGGCCCTTCCAGCCTGGCACGCTCCCTGAGGCTTTCTAGTCATGGTAATAGGCATAGTTCCCAAATCCATCGGGATGCGATTCATCTGCACGGAACAGGGACCCAAGAAATCTGAGGCTCACGCAACAGAGCAGCTTATTTCCCTCCCTGATATGTCCCAGGATGGGCAGTGCAGGCCTGGTGGGCAGCTCCTTGTCAGAGCCTGAGTGCCCGCTCGCTCCTGTCTCCTTGCACTTCCAGCCAGCAGGACATAAGCAAGGGTGCAGAAAAGGGGACAGAGTGTCACCAGCTGTCTTTTACAGAAGTTTCCCAGAGGCTGCCACAAAACACATCCCTTTATGCCATTAGCCAAGGCATAGTTACCTGGCCACACCCAGCAGTGGCTGGGAAATGTCATCTTTATTCTGGGTCAACATCACCTAGATAAAAATGTCTGCGGGTGGCCCCTGAGTGCTCTGGATTCAGTGGGTTCTGTGGGGTTCAATGCCAAATTAGGGGAAGGGGATCGAGCCTGTGTCTGTCCCAGCTGTGTCCTCTGAGAGTACTGACTGAGACCCTCAGGCAGAGGGGACTGTCCTTGGGGGGTGCTGTCACCTTGACTGGCTTTGCAGTTAAGAGACACATCCTGGTTAGGACCTCTAATAACTCTGTGGTCTGGGGCAGATTTCTAAACCACTCTGTATCTCAGTTTCCTCATCTGTTAAATGAGGCTAATAACAGTACTTCATAGAGCAGTTGCAAAGATTAAATCAAATTGCGAATTCATTCTCAGCACATGCTAAGTGTTCACAGAGTGCTAGCTATTACTGGAAATGTAAAGCAGCGTTCTCTCCACCATTTCTGTCTATAAACAGTTCAGGGTTTCTCTCTTTGATGCCAGTGGGTGCTTTTGGAAAGGCAAGCATGGTCCCCCTCCCATCCACCAAAGAATGTGAGGTTCTTTTTTTCTTTTTTTTGAGACAGAAGCTCATTCTGTCTAGGTAGAGTGTTGTGACGTCATAGCTCACAGCAACCTCAAATTCCTGGGCTCACATGATCCTCTTGTCTCAGCCTCCTGAGCAGCTGGGACTCTAGGCACCCACCACAATGCCTGGATAATTTTTTTATTTTTAGTAGAGACGGGGTCTTGCTTTTGCCCAGGCTGGTCTCAAACTCCTGAGCTCAGGCAATCTACCTGCCTCAGCCTCCCAGAGGGCTGGGATTACAGGTGTAAGCCGCGGCACCTGACCAAGGAAGCGGGGTTCTTTCTCTAGCCATTCTGACCTGGTCGTCTGAGAAAAGATTGAAGCTTGCTGCTCCCTGGTCTAATGAGAGGCAGGAAACCAAGTGTCTTCATGATCCAGTAGCCTCCCTTGTGTGCTATAGCTCCTTTCTAGACTCAAATGTCCCCTCCTCTGTGCAGCCCTCCCTGATTTCTCTCCTTTTGACAACTCTCCTCCAAGCTAGAGGCGATTTCTTTGAACCCATAAAACACCCCATCAATACCTCTCATCTTCTGCCTGGCATTGGAATGTGTTGTCTGTGTCCCACAGTTATCCTACCAGTCTGCTCCTACTTTGACGCTGTCAGCAGCGAGAGAAAACTGGGCTAATGGTGCCTTAATAGTAAGAGTGTGGAATTTGCATCTTAGAGCAGAAACTTTGGAGTTTAGGAGTACTAAGGCTGGGCATCCACCTAGTGGTGTCAGAACTCTGGTCACCATCTCCTATGCCTCTTGGCCCTGCCCTCCTAGTCACAAGAAGGCTGCCATAGCTCCAAGAACTTCTCTCCCTTTTGTTGGAGTTGAAACCTTCCCTTTTATGTGGTGGTGGCCAGAGATGGATTACATGCCCAGTCTCTGGTGAAGGAGAAGGGAGTTGCCACCTGTCATTTTTTCTAATCTAGGCGGACCCAACTGCTGCTGATACCTGGCTTTTCTTAGCAAAGGAGGAGGGCTGTTAGTGGGACAACCACCCAGATCTGGGGCCCTAGTGTTGCCGACACTTTTATTGCCAAAGAGATAGGGAGAGCCAGAGAATTTCTTCTTAACAGAAGGGCAGATTTGAGGGAAAGAGACTAGTGTACATTTTAGAGGAATTTAGCCTTTTGTGGTTATTTAGCCACTGCACAGACTTAGGCCTCGCTTACTTTACAAAACATTTCCATGCCTTGAAAGGCAGGATTGTCAAGTATTTAAGAACACAGAGCTGGAGTGGCTTAACTCTATCATCTTCTTGCTGGGTTACCTTGTGCCATTTACTTAACCTCTCTGTGCCTCAGTGTCTCCCCCTGTAAAATGGGAATAATGAAAGAACCCACCTCGTAGGGTTGTTTCTGAAATGATATCTACTAATATGTCATTTAAAACAGTGCTCGGCATACAGTACGTGTGACATATTCCTTAATTTGCCAGTATTACATGTCATTAGTGATCCTGTTGCTCCTTTGAGATAGCAGCAATGAGAATTCCAAGGCTCAGACAAGTTAGATGTCTTGGCCACACTCCCACAGCTGAGAAGCAGCAGAGAACAGGACAGTCCAGGTGGTCTGATATTGCGGGCCTGGTGCTCAGGCCCTGGGACCTCCTGCTTCCCTATTCAGAGTTCTCTGAACACCTGAAGGGGATAGTTACACCTGACCACTGACTATTGTTTCCCAGGTGACACTTTAGTCTCCCAAATGTGCGAATTATCTGAGAACAAGGACTGTGGCACCAAGGAGAAGGTCAGAGAAGATTCTAGTGAAATGGGCTTTGAAGGAGGTGGAGGTTAGGAAAGATGGTGTTTTCATTGGGGAATCTCCCCCTACAGGAGGCAGTGGCTCAAGGCAGACCCCATGTGTGATGTCGCAGTCAGGAAAGATAGGGCCTGCACCCTCCCCCCATCCCTCAGCAGAGGCCCCTGAGTACTTTGGGGGTGGGGTGGGGACAGGGACACTAGGAGCAGTCACTGAGAGCCTCCACTCTGCTGACACCTCAGGAAACTGCCGTTGGAGTGCTAAGTCTTAGGAGCATAAAAAATGAACACAAATCAATTTGTGTCTGAATTTACTCTCAGAATTCCCTGTGGACTCTGTCAAATGCCATTTTTACCTCTTTTCCACCCATCTAGCTGTGGAGGCCCTGGCAGATTTACGTGATTTTACATCCAGTTAAGTTTTCTTTTTATTGTTTTGGTTATGTTTTATTTACTGCCTATAAAGAGGTGTTTTTGTTAAAGACAATGGTGCCCTTTAGGTAGTAACAGAATAGTATTTCACAGATACCTATAAACAAGCTGGGATTGCTGGAGCTCTGATTAAAAGCTGCTTGCCATCCCTCTTTAGCTCTGGAGACCTCTGGGAAATAGCGTAACTGCAATTACTCCCCACCGCAAGGGAACCAACTTGTAGAGAAATATGGCGAGACCCACGCAGACTGGGAGGCAGGTCCAGCACTGACACTCAGCCCCCTGCCCCTCTGGGGGCTGGTGGCCATCTAGTTTATGGTGCTGTTTGCACCCTGGTCTAGGTCAGGGTTCTTGGAGGCCAAGAGGCTTCCTAGCTATAGGTAGGACCCCGATTAGCCGGGAGAGCCAGGGTGGTGAGAGGGGTGACAAAGTAGCTAAAAGGATCTTGGCACCAGCTCTGCAGTTAAATGAATCTGGCCTCAGCTCCTGGCTCTGCCACATACTAGCTGTGCCCCTAGAGCAAGCTGCTTTGGGCCCAGTTCCCTTACTCTAGAGCAGGGATGGTAGTAGTAAAATAGCCTCCTTCACCTGGACATTGGGAGGATTAACAGAAGTATATCTTGAAATGCATTTTGCAGAGAATCTGGCCCCAGACGTAAACATCTCTATAGCCCTGGTGCGGTGCCTCATGCCTGTAATACTAGCACTCTGGGAGGCTGAGGCAGGTGGATTGCTTGAGGTCAAGAGTTCAAGACCAACCTGAGCAAGAGCAGGACCCCATCTCTACTAAAAATAGAGCTGGGATTGTGGCGGCTACCCATAGTCCCAGCTACTTGGGAGGCCGAGGCAAGAGAATCACTTTAGCTCAAGAGTTTGAGGTTGCTGTGAGCTATGACACCACAGCACACTACCCAGGGTGACAGGGTGAGACTGTCTCAAAATAAAAAGTCTGTAGGGCAGGGAGGCTAGGGAGGAGACTCAGACCCAGGTTCTCCCGCTGGCTCCTTGTAGATGGTCTGCCCAGCGGCCCTGCCTTCTCTCCTTTTGGTTTTTCTTTGTGAGTAGACAGGCATGTGAACCCCTTGCTAGCCTGTGGCTGGTCCAGATGGCCAGTGGTCCAGACTGAGTGCCTTCACGGGAGCAACTCCTCCAGGAAGGGGACTTGCACAGGCCAGACTGAGGTCACAGGCTTAACCTCAGAGTCCCGATCCTACTAATGGAGGCCTTTAACCATTTGTTTAGAACTGGACCAAAGCTTACTGTTTAGTAATGAGAAACTAGATGGTAAGGGCAAGAGTTAAAGGCATGTGTCTGAGCCCTCTTGGACTGTTAGAACAAAATAACCATAAACTGGGGAACATTTCTCACAGTTCTGAAGGCTGGAAAGTCCATGATCAAGATTCAGTATGTGTGGGCCAGGGGCACAGTGGCTCACGCCTGTAATCCTAGCACCCTGGGAGGCCGAGGTGGGCAGATTGCTTGAGCTCAGGAGTTGGAGACCAGCCTGAGCAAGAGCAAGACTCTGTCTCTACTAAAAATAGAAAAATAAGCAGGTATGGTGGTGGGCACCTGTGGTCCCAGCTACACAGGCGGTTGAGGCAGGAGGATCACATGAACTCATGAGTTTGAGGTTGCTGTGAGCTATGATGCCATAGCACTCTACCAAGGGCAGAGTCTCAAAAAAACCCCAAAGTTTTGGTTTCTTATAGATAGTGCCTTCCTGTTGTGTCCTCATATGGTGGAAGGGCCAAGGCAGCTCAGCAGGGGGAGGAGTAGAACCCTCTTTTAAAAAGACACTCATCCTGGCTTGGCACCTGTGGCTTAAGCGGCTAAAGCACCAGCCACATACACTTGAGCTCACGGGTTTGAATCCAGCCCGGCCCTGCCAAACAACAATGACAGCTGCAACCAAAAAATAGCTGGGCATTGTGGTGGGTGCCTGTAGTCTCAGCTACTTGGGAGGCAGAGGCAGGAGAATCACTTGAGCCCAGGACTTGGAGGTTGCTGTGAGCTGTGATGCCATGGCACCCTACCCAGGGCAACAGCTTGAGGCTCTGTCTCAAGAAAAAAAAAAAATAGGCACTGATCCTGTCAAGCTGTAGTGACCCAATCACCTCTTAAAAGGTCCTCCCTCCACATACCATGCCCTTGGGGGTCAGGATTTCAAGCATGAATGTGGGGCCACCTAGATATTCAGCATTAAAGAGAAGATAGACCCTCAAGAGCCTTCCCGATGGTCCAGGGTAAGTCTCCCAAGGCTCATCTTTCATAGGAGACCAGTGCTGCTCTTCCCAATTGGCAAGTAAGACACTGAGATACAGAGAGGTTATACAGCTAGTTAGCGACGGACTGATGGGTCACCCAGCTGGTTTGTATTGGGCTTAAAGCCAAGATCCCACCTGATTCCACTTGCTGGCAGCTTCCTCCCCACTGACTGAGACACTGAGCATGGAGTCCACGTCCTGGCTGTTCAGTCTGGGCCAAATCTCTGTCTCCAAATGAACACGTACTAACAATAGTCATAATTATCACGAGTTATTATTACCGTATTGTCATCAGCCCTTCCCAGCACCCTGGCCCTGTGCTCAGCTTTCAAAGGCATCATCTCACTCAATCTCCAGAATAACCCTAGAAGGCAGGTATCATCATTACACCCATTTAAAAGTTGAATTAATCTTAAGGGTCCCCATTTTCCATATTGTTAATATTTTCATTTCTTAACATTTCCATTATTTGATCATTTTGCATTCCCTCTAAGCCAGGCTCAAAACCATTAAATAAGCATGCATTTCATACCAGACCCAAGTCCCTCTGAGTCCCGGAATACCAAGGTGCCTTAGAATCTAAAACACACATTGTGCTGTTTATAATAGACTCTTAGCTCTTCCCTGAATCAACTCCCCTGAGGATCTAGAGTAAGCAAAACTTTGTATTTGTTCTTAGACAAAGTAAACTTGAAATTACTTTTCAGCTCATTTTGGAACATCCCCTAGCTCTTTTGATTTCACCCAGGCCTTACTTCCCTGTTGGTCTGATTCTGAAGTTCTGCTGCACTGGGGAAATGTGAACTGACAAAATGTTAAGTAATGGTGCTGAAATGTAAAGTAATTAATGCAAGAATCATAATACAGGGTGGGGAATCTCAGTGTTCTAATGAGGGCTCAGAAACTGGCTGACTGACGATGTTGAGAGTGGAGATAGATGTTACTGTAATTAATGCTGCATATTAATACGAGCACGATCAATACAGGGACCTCATAACCTTTCCTGTCACCTGGAACTTCACTTCTGGGACTTTGTGGTCCGGCTAATAAAAAAGATAATCACCAGTCAGCCCTCATCTCCTGCAGAATTTTTTTTTTTTAAGATGAAATTAGAAATCACTGTTTTTAGAATATTTATGTGTACATGTATTTTACTCTCAGATATATTTATTCAAGGCGTGCTCTATAATGAGAGTTTTAACGTTCTGTTTTCCTTTCCATTATCCCTGAAAAAAATGAATTATGGAGAAAAGATGAAAGTAGTATAATGCGACCCAGTGTTTGCTAATGCACTGTCAGAGGCGTTCGTGGGCCTCACCAAGGTTTGTGTCTTTTATGAGTGCCTTTCTGATTGCAATTATCTAATAGACTCGGAAACCTGTTTATATTCTTGCAGGCATTAAACATCGTCTTTGAGAAAATCCCAGAAAACGAGAGTGCAGATGTCTGTCGGAATATTTCCGTCAACGTTCTCGACTGTGATACCATAGGCCAAGCCAAAGAAAAGATTTTCCAAGCATTCTTAAGCAAAAATGGCTCCCCTTACGGACTTCAGCTCAATGAAATTGGTCTTGGTAAGGCAATGGGGGGGCAAATGGTCCCAACCCCCTAAGAATCCCCTCTCTCCCTTCCCTCCTCATCCTCAGTGGCTTCTTTTTGGTGAAGCTTAAATGGCTGGCTTGTTCCCCCAGGACACCTGTCTAGACTGCTTTCCTTCCTCATAAGCATCACGATTCTTCCTGGGAAGCATAATCCTTCCAAAGATGCCACTTCCTAAATATTATGCTTGTAAATCAGATGCATGAGATTGCTGAACCCTAAGACCCAATAGCGTTGCCTTGCATCAAGACATACAGAAAGGTGTAAACGGCCAACCCTCTGTGCATGTTGCATCTTGTGTTGGCATTTGATTTGTTTGTTGTGATACTGAGCGTGTCATTAGTGGGTGGCTCAGACTCTGGGTGTTAACTCCAGCCTGCGAGAAAGGTCATCTTCCTCTCTGCTAATCGCATCCTGCATTAAGTGTCTGTTCCGTCCTCCCCCAGCACAGCAGCATCTGCTGTGAACTGGTCTTCGGGCTCCATTGGTGGGCTGCAGAGGACAGCGCACACGTGAGCCAGCCAACGGGGCTCCACTTCACTCAAAAGCTCATCAACATTTTAAAGTTGAGCTCCACGCAGCCTTCCTGGGAGACTGTTGTGGGATTTTATAGCAGATAATGGGAAAGAAAGAAGAGTAAAATCGAAGCAGTGACAGTGTGGCAAGCCCCCCCCCCATGTACAGTTGTAGGCAATTAAAATTCTCCCACTCGGCCCTCCCAGTCAAACCTCTTGCTAAAAGCCATGGAGAAAAGCCTGGGGAGTCTAAGTGAGGCCATGAGGATGTACAGCAGTGTCATGACCTGGCTTCAAAGACGGCAGGGCCACTGGGCGCCTCTCTTCTGCCTCTCTTCCTCTTCCTTCTGTTGGCAGCGTGAAGACCATTTTAGGTCATTTGGTTAGATGCAAGGTCAGAGCGGCAGCCCCAGCCAGGAAACCACAACTGACCCTAGACCATCAACTTCCTTGCCCTGAGCACACATCTTGCAAACGTGTGGCTTGGCCTCCAAAGGCCATGGGCACACCTTGCCCGACAGTCACGGGGAGAACAACCCTCCGTCCTTCGGCTGATGAGTTGGTAGTTGCGTCCTCACCCATTTCCTGGGTTTGTGCCAATCATGTGTCCCTTGCCTCCTAAAGGAGGAAGGCAGGGAGCAGGACAAGCAGGTGGCCGCGTGTTGTGGTCTGATAGCAGAGAGAGACACAGCCTGTCAGCCTTGTCAGTCTTCTGTGTGCCTGTAGATGTCCCAAGGTACCTCCAAGCTTTTCGGGAAACTAAGGCACAGCCTTAGGAACCATCCGTGAATTGTACTGAAATCTAACACGACAGGCAGCTCTGCTCAGAGCTCTGGTAGCAGAGGCTCCCAAACTCAGACACCCAGGTGGGGCAGAAAAGGCATCAGGAAGGGGTGTCTGCTGCAGAAAGTGGTGGGGCCCAACTTACCTGGGAAAGGACTTGCCTTCTAAGAGGGCAGTGGCTGCCACTCAGCTTCAGCCGATGGTTGTCAGGCCGGCTATAGGGTTACTGTTACCAGATAGTCGGAATTTTTTGACAAGAAAAATGAGACATCCAAAATATACGTTTTTTTTGAGACAGAGTCTCACTCTGTTGCCCCAGACTAGAGTGCGATGGTGTCAGAGCTCACAGCAACCTCTAACTCCTAGGCTCAAGCGATCCTCTTGCCTCAGCCTTTCCGAGTAGCTGGGATTACAGGCACTCGCCCAGCAAGTCTAGCTAGTGAGAGAAAATAAAAAAACTAGTCAGCTCTCATGGTGCATGCCTGTAGTCCCAGCTACTTGGGAGGCTGAGGCAAGAGGATCACTTGAGCTCAAGAGTTTGAGGTGGCTCAATGGGAGGACTCCATGGGGGCAAGAAAGTAAGGCTGTCCCAAAACAAAAACAAAAACCCAGTAAGTAATAAAACACTGTAGATTCCAAAAATAAATAGCTCACACATTTGGGGCCCACATTCTGACCCCAGGCACAGGTTGGCAATTGGCCAGAGAGTTAGCACCCTGTGGGATGTTAGCACCCAGTGCCTCCCCCCACGGGAGCCCACAGAAGATCGTTCATGTTTAGCTCTGCGAGTGAACACATGCACGCATGCGGCTGAGGACACAGATTTGCTTCTAGAAGTTTTTGAAGAGCATGGTCCCTCAGAGGATCCCTGATTAGTCTTCAGTGACTTCACTTCCAGGCTTAGCCTCTGTAAAAGCTTAGAGTAAAAGCCTCAAGGAAAAGTGATTTTAAACATCAGAGCCCTGGCCAGGTACCCACACTTGTTGTCCCGGACTAGGAGGTTGAGGCTGCGCTGAGCTGTGGTTGTGTGGCTGGGCTCCAGCCTGGGCAACAGAGCAAGACTGTGTCTCCTAAAAAAAAAAAAAAATTGGATCCCTAAACAAAGAACAAAACTCAGGCTACCAGCCTGCTCTCTCTTAAAACAACGATTCACCACTTCATTCACATTTTATTTATTTATAAATAACACTTGTGAAAGCTAACAGGGTAGCATTTAAAATTTCTCATTGTGATTCCAAAAACAAAACAAAACTCACTCCCACCCCTCTTCCCCCCAGAGCTGCAAGTGGGCACACGACAAAAAGAACTTCTGGACATTGACAGTTCCTCCGTGATCCTGGAAGATGGAATAACCAAGCTGAATACCATTGGCCACTATGAGGTAAGAGCAGGGCCTGGCCCCAGGGCCTCCTCCCATAGCCCCAATCCTGTTTAGATAATTTCCAGGACAAAGGAAATCCTCTTGATCGGGACTCTTAGGCCGTTTTCCACAATAATTCACAGATTGCTTGTTTCCGTTTTCTCTGGTTGCCTGTTCAGAGGAGTCGTGGTGTGCCTGTCACTATTCCCCTCTCAGAAGGCTGTGATTTTCATATCACTTGAACATGCCATCCTGAATTTCAGGTCATGAGCTCTGCCTACAGGGAATTCTCAAGCCAGCCTGTTGCAGAGAAGAGGCGATGCAGGCCCTGCTGGGCCTGGTCAGCCTCTTCGGGAGCCTGGGTATTCCCAGAGAAGAGTTGTTTTTTAGTGTGTGCTGGGGGTCAAGTGCACTGGTGCTGCGCAAGCCCCGTAGAAGCCCAAAGCCTCCTCTCAGTCCTCAGTGTTTAGACCTCAGAACCTTGTGTGCAGAGTCCTGTTTTCTGAAGAAGTTCTAAATTTCCTGTTTGTTCTCAGCTTCAGCAATACTTCCTTTGGCCCCTTGACCCATATGCGGGTTGAATGCTGAGGTCGGTGAGATGCAAACACCACTTCTAGAGACCCAGTGCCAGAGAGGCCTGCATGTAACAGGACAGGAGGCAGGCAGGTTCCTGAACCCACCTGGTGACTGGGATTCATGTGTTCAGCAGTATTATCCAGATCTTTGAAGATTCTCTCTGTGCTAAGAGCTGGGACTGCAGGGACTGGAAGTCCCAGCTCTTCCAAGTACCAGGTCCCATCCTCACGAAGCCCACAACCCTGGGAGGGGTGGAAAGAGGGAGGAAGGAATGAGGAAAGAGTCAACACTTTATGGCGACACAGTGCTATATCTTGGAGCATCTGGGAAGGCTTCCTGGAGGAGGTGATCACTGACTGACTAGGTTATAAAGAATGAAGAGGACTAGGCCAGGTTGGGATAGGAGGGCAGGGCATCAGCAGGGAAGGGAGAATGGGCATGTCCTTCAACAGAATGGCTTGTAGATTGGCCAAAGCCTGAGCGAACCAGGGGCAGAGGTGGTGTGGAGTGGAGTGAGAGTGGAGCACTTATTCTGTGCCAGGTGCTGTTTTCAGCTTTCCTTGTATTTTGGCTCCTTCTGTCCTATAGCAGTCCTATGAGGTAGGTACTATTATTAACCCCCCTTTCTGGCTGGGTACATGAAGGCTCAGGGAGATTTAGTAACAGTTAGCCGCAGAGCCAGGTCCGGATCCAGGGAGTTGGCTGTGGGGTCCGTAGCTGAGCCAGCACGTGCTGCGGCCTCTTACAGAGAAGAGGGGGACGGCAAGAAGGGGGTGACACAAGCCCTGCAGGACCTGGCCACCCTCTTCCGGAGTTTGGATGTCACCAGAAACATGGGAGGAGCTGTTGGAGGGCTGTATGCAGGGGAGGTTTGTGTTTCAGACAATGGCTGTGGTTGTGCATAGTGCACAGAAGTGAGGAATGCACCCCTGGAAACAGGGAGCCCCTCAGGAGCTGGTGAAGAACTTCAGGTGAGGACTGGTGCTGTCTAAACCCGATACAGCCACTCTGAAGATGGAGATGTGTGAGTGGATTCAGCATCGCTCTGGAGTGGACACTACAAGCTATGCAGACCGGATTGATGCTGGAGCAGGGAGGGCTCAGTGGTGGCACTCGGAGCTGGCTGGGCAGGTGCAGGTGTGTGGATACTTTTCCAGAGCTGAAGAAGCCAGGACCCTGAGGGAGGATGCCCCTCCTGACTCCCACAGCTGGAAAGGCCAGGGAGACAGGTCTGCACCTGGAAGGACTTAGGACTCTGCCAGGCAGGCTGGGCAAGGTGGCTCATGCCTGTATGCCAGCACTCTGGGAGGCCGAGGCGGGTGGATCGCCTGAGTTCAGGAGTTTGAGACCAGAGCAAGAGCAAGACCCCGTCTCTTCTAAAAATAGTTGAGAGTTGTAGCAAGCGCCTGTAGTCCTAGCTACTCAGGAGGCTAGGGCAAGAGAATTGCTTGAGCCTAAGATCTTGAGGTTACTATGAGCTATGATACCATGGCACTCTTCCCAGGGTGACTGAGTGAGACTGTCTCCAAAAAAAGGACTCTGCCAGGCCAGTGACCATGCACAGAGCAGCCCGTCCTGGGGCAGTCTGGAAGTTGTTGCTGTACCTGTCGCTTTGCTGGAAGGGACCTGGTAGAGAAAGCAGCAGTTAACAACTTGCTCCTGCTCTGTCGCTTAATTTCCAACCTTGGAATCATCTAGCCAGGAGCTGTTGTCCTTAGCTTCTGGAGTTTGGATAATTCCCAGGGAACTTTCTTTTTTTTTTTTTTTTTTTTTTGAGACAGAGCCTCAAGCTGTCCCCCTGGGTAGAGTGCCGTGGCATTACAGCTCACAGCAACCTCCAACTCCTGGGCTCAAGCGAGTCTCTTGCCTCCGCCTCCCAAGTAGCTG
>CAUYTI010012515.1:0-21455 GCA_963575145.1 Galago senegalensis
TCTTTTGAGACAGTGCCTCAAGCTGTCCCCCTGGGTAGAGTGCCATGGCTTCACTGCTCACAGCAACCTCCAACTCCTGGGCTCAAGCGAGTCTCCTGCCTCAGCCTCCCAAGTAGCTGGGACCACAGGTGCCTGCCACAACGCCTGGCTACTTTTTGGTTGCAGCCATCATTGTTGTTTGGCGGGCCCAGGCTGGATTTGAACCTGCCACCTGAGGTGTATGTGGCTGGCGCCTTAGCCGCTTGAGCCACAGGTGCCGAGCCTGAAAAAGAATTTCTTAAAAGTATATTCTTCTATTCCACACCAAATGGGAGTCACTTTTTAAATTACCACATAAGCTCTGGGTAAGGAGCTATTAATTCATTTAACAAAACATTTATTTATGATTACAATTCACCCACTATATTGGTAATATGAACATAAATCTGAAAAGTTCCTATTCTCAAAGATATTAGTGGGAGAAGAAAATCAGCAAAACCCTACTTTTAGTACAATTCTCAAGGTACTTCTCTTGAGCACAGAGAAGCAACATCTATACCTTCCTCACAGAAGGATTCCTGGAGGGCAGGCCACCCAAACTACCTTAAAATACATGTAAAATTTATCCAGGTAAAGAAGTGTGGAAAGGAGTTCCAGGAAGATTATGTACGTAGAAACAAGGTATCTAGGAGAAAGGAACTAGATCATGGAATGCATTAAATGACATTCAAGGAAGGTTAAATTCTATCTTGAAGGCAGTATAAACTGGTCCCTGAGAGCTAAAGCAGAAGAGTGATACAATATAAACTTGAGGCTCAGAGCCCAGAGCATTTTCACTGAAAAGAAAGCTGCATATGTGAAGATGAATTAAACACAGTAGGTCAAACACTGCTAACTGAATGAAATAGGCAGAAGGACTAGAGGAACAAGGAGTCTAGGATGGTCAGCCCTGTTACACAGACTCAGAGAGCTTTTTGCTTCCACACAGACTTCACTGTTTCAGGAAGGCATAATGATAGATCAGCCTTTGGAGAATTTACATATGTAATCTTGTCAAGCTCTACAACTGCATTCTGGTTCCCAAATTAGACTTGTACTTCTAAATGAAATTTTAATTTACATGCTAAAAACAGAACCCTTAAAAACAACATCTGGGCTGGTTTTCCTAATCTATTTCTACCAGATTCAATATTCAGAGTTCCAGCACAGTGTTCACAAAATTACAGGCTATCAAAGGTTTCTGATGGATCTCATTAATCTCCCTCAACATTCCCTGGGTACCCACCCTATGCTAGGCACTATGCTAGGAGGTGAGATCCATTAATAAGATTAGGATATCTTTCAAAGCGTGTAGGCAGGGGAAGTAGAGTAAACAAGTGTAATAAAGTGCTTTAATTTTATGATATTTGTAACATAATAGAATGGAGACCTAAAAAAAGAAGTAATAAACCGCATAAATTGAGGAAGGGAGAAGGAAGAATCCAGGAAATTTTTTCTAGAGAAAATATAACACATAATACTTAATATTTAATTGGAAACCACAAGGCAGCCAAGGTGTAGTGTTCTGATTCTGGAAAGGATAAGTTGTTCTGAAATAAAAGACCTAGAGATTCAAAAGAATAGCCTGGAGAGTTAGGTAGGAGTCAGACTATAGAGAATCTTACATATGTATTAACATATATGTACTTTATCCCATAAACTAATGAAATTATTAATGGACCATAAGCAGGCTCAGCACCTGTGGCTCAAGTGGCTAAGGCGCCAGCCACATATACCTAAGGTGGCAGGTTCAAATCCAGCCCAGACCTGCCAAACAACAATGATAGCTGCAACCAAAAAAAAAAAAAAAAAAATAGCCAGGCGTTGTGGCAGATGCCTGCGGTCCCAGCTACTTGGGAGGCTGAGGCAGAAGACTTGCAGGAGTTGGAGGTTGCTGTGAGATGTGATGCCATGGCACTCTACCCAGGGGGACAGCTTGAGGCTCTGTCTCAAAAAAAAAAAAAAAAGGACCATAAGCAGTAAAATAATATTTGCATTGTACAGTAGAAAGATCTCTTTGACAATAAAATGGACAATGGATTGGAGAGGGATGAGATGGTACAGAAAATGAAATTAGGAGGCTGAAGCAGCAATCTAGCTGAGAGACCATGAGGGTTCATACTAAAGTAAAGGCAGTAGAGAGAGAAAATGGAAATTAAAATGAGGAATATCCAATCTTACTGAATAATTAGATGTTAAGTTTTGTATCCCACTCTTGGGGTTACATTTCTCTTGAAAATGAATCATTACTAATCAGTGAATCTAAGAGAAAAGATGATAAAAATCAAAAAATGGCAGGCTTCAAATGTGGCAATATCAAATTCTCAAATATCCCATGAATGACTGATTGTTCAAATAGGTTCAACATTTTCACTTGAAACTTAAGAAAAACTAAACGTTTATTATATAATTTTTTCAGATGCTTCAAAGATAGGAGGCAAAGATGTCAGACTCCAAATTCAAACAATCTTCATAAGCAAAGATGTTAGGCCAAATTAACACAGATAAACATATATCTCTGCACTTAGCTTTTGTGAAAAAAATCAATTACACAAAAGTTGACCCAACCTAGTGGAAAAAAAACCTCAAAGTTTTGGTTCATCAATATTACAAAAAAATTAACAAAATTTATGTCAATATTAACAGAAGTTAGTTGTCCTGATCATACAAAATAAGTTTTAAAGTACTGATCAGACCACAGCTGAAGAAATTTGGTCCCTTTCAGGCATCACATTTGAAGAAAGGAACAAATTGGAGTATTTACATAGGAAAAGAATCATGACCCTTTTGAGTCACAACCAATAAAGAGAAGCTGAATTCTTAATAAGAGACAATAAAAAATTTGTCTGCATATCCTCAACACAGTAGCTATTCCTGATATTTAATAAATAAGTGAGAAACAAACACTGAAGGGATATATTACAACTCTTTCTTCAAAAATTTGAAGAGCTGGCTGGGCATGGTGACTCATGCCTATAACCCTAGCACTCTGGGAGGCCAAGGTGAGAGGACTGCTTGAGCTTAGGCATTAGGGACTAGCCTGACCAAGAGTGAGACTTCATTTCTACTAAAAATAGAAAAAAAATAGCTCGACATGATGGCATAGGTCTATGATCTCAGCTAGTCAGGAGGCTGAGGTGGGAGGATTGCTTGAGACCAGAAGTTTGAGGTTGTCATGAGCTAAGCTGATGCCATGCCAATCTAGCCTTACCAACATAGTGAGACTGTCTTAAAAAATAATTTTGGTCAGGTGTAGTGGCTCACACATGTAATCCAGCACTCTGGGAGGCCATGGCGGGTGGATTACTTGAGTTCAGGAATTCAAGACCTTCCTGCATAAGAGCAAGACCCCATCTTTAAAACTAGCTGGGCATTGTGGTGGGTGCTGTACTTCTAGCTACTTGGGAGGGTGAGGCAAGATCTCTTGAAATCACAAGTTTGAGGTTGCTATGAACTATAATTACCACTGCACTCTACTGAGGGGGACACAATAAGATTCTGTGTCCAAAACAAAATTTTTTTTAATTTTTTTTATCTAACAAGTAAAAAAAGAAAAGACTGGACTATAATTAGATTTGTACTATTAGACTGGATAAGAACCACCCATGAGTAGATTTCAGCTCAATATACGAAAAAATTAACAAATAGTTAATCAATATAACCATCCAACAATGAAATAAGATGCTCCCAAAATGTGTTCTCCTTTTTACATAAGAGGTAGTTAAAGCAGAAACTAGATAATCATCCCCGGGCTTTTTATAAAATGGGATCTTTCTGGAGTAGGAAGTTGGACAAGATGATCTCTTTGCATCCATTAAAATCTAGGACTCACAGAATTTAGTAAGTATCTACTACATGCCCAGCCAGTAAGAAATATAAAAACAAAAAGCAAAATTAAGTGTAATACATGTTTTCTGCTCTACATAAACTCATCCCCAAATTGAAAGGACTCAATATATATAAAATAATTAAAGAATAATTAATTAACAAACTATATACTGCATAAAATGAGAGATGAGCTCATTTGAAATGCCTCTTGTAGTTGGAGGGCCTTAAGTTAATTCCTGAAGGATGGAATTTTAGTTTTAACATTTTCATCAGCTGACTAATCAGATAATACTTTTATTTTTGTTTGATTCACTAAAGTGATGACATATTTTCTACTCTCCAATGTATGAGTAGTAAAATACATTTACAATCCAATGACTAAATATCTCACTGATGAAGACCAACTGATATTGAGATGAAGTAATAGTCTAAATGGGATTCAAATAATGATATGGGAACAGGCCTAGTACAGTGGCTCATGCCTGCAATCCCAGTACACCAAGTGGAGAGGATCACTTGAGGCCAGGGTTTCAAGACAGCCAGGCAACATAATAAGATCCTGTCTCTTCAAAATATTTTAAAAATTAGCTGGGTGTGGGAATCCCTACTTACTGAGGAAACTGAGGCAGAAGGATCATTTAAGCTCTGCAGCTCCAGGAAGGAAGAAAAATGGGAAGAATACTTGTATTACACGACTGATATAAAATTCTCATAAATATGTGTAAGACCCTGATGTCTCTTATTCCTTAAAGATTAAGCATATTTCTTTTACATGGATAAATAAATTAAATATTTCCCATATTTATCCTTGAAAATGTTAACTGTAAAACTCATCATGTTGCATAATAATCTTTTAAATCTAAATTTCACAATAGATATACATTATTCTTGTCTCCTCACGTTGCTTAACAAAGTGTCTTAAGCAGAATAGATGAATTATAAACAACGGAGTGAATGGATGAATAAATGATTAAATAAAAGAATATAAATGTAGAAGCTCTCAGGTTATGCTTATATTATTGCAACAATTTAAAAATGTGAAAATTATGCATATCAAACTTTTGTAGACAAAATGAATCAATCAGGATTCAAAGTAGAATTCGGCTAAAAACAATAAATATAGCTACTGCTTTCTGAGAACTTAGGATGCATGGAACCCTGGGCTAAACATTTTATATATTATTTCATAAAATAAAAATCCTATAGATAAATTCCTTCATTTTACAGAAGGGAAAACTCATAGTTAAGTAATCACAACATCACACAGGTTAATTAGTGAAAAATCCCTAACTCAAATCCAGCTCTGTTTTCCAAAAGATTACCCATTCATCCATTTATTCATTCAATATATAACTGAGTACCTACTGCACACCAGGAACAGTTTTAAGTGTGGGGACAGGAGCAGATAAGACAGACAATATCCATTTAGTGATCCCCACAGCAAATACTATTGAATATCAGTTATATATCAGACATTGTTCTTGGCATGGGGTATAAAACGGGTAAAAAAAAAAAACAGTGGAACTTAAAGCCTGGTTGGGGGAAAATGACTAAATATATAAATATATTATATTATGGCAGATATGATACAATGGTTCACCAAATCCCATTTCCTTTTCTCTCCTAAAAAGGAGAGAACCCTGACTACATTTCCTAGTCTCCTTTGTAGTATGTTAGGTGAGGTCACGTGACTGAACTCTAGGCAATGTAATTATAGAAAAAAGAGGTTGTATCATTTCCACACCAACTTTCAAACACAATTTTCCATATTCTCCTTCCCCAACCACAAACCTAAGACAGAAAAGAACAAGACCCTAGTAAATAAAGGAAACATTTGCAAGAAAGAGCTGATTCCCTCAATGACTGCATGACTCTCTAACCAGCACAAAATTATGATCAGAGTAAGAAAATAAATTTCACTGTTTAAGTCCATTAAATTTTGGGTTCTTCTGTTGTAACACTAAGCCTACTTTTATAAGGACAGAGAGTGATGAATGCTATGAAGAAAAACAAAATAGTGGGATATAGAGAGAATAAGTGCTATTTTAGGATAAGGTGGTGATAGAGAATTCCCTAAGAAATGACATTTTATCTGGCACCTGAATTAAGTGATTCATGTCAAGATCTAGGGAAAGAACATCACAGATAGACTAAGGAACATATGTAAAAACCCTGAAGTAGATGGAAATTTATAACATTCAAGGAACAGAGAAAAGAAACAAACTAGCCAGAATGGCGGCTCATGCCTGTAACCTGAGCACTTTAAAAAGCCAAGAAAGGAGGATCACTTGAGGCAGCATTGTGACACCAGGCTGGGCAACAGAAGTGAGACACTGTCTCTCCAGTTGGTATGTGCCTATAGTCTTAGCTATTCCAGAGGCTGAGTTTGGAATTGCAGCAAGCTATGATCTGCCCTCCAGCCAGGGCAGCACTGTCCCATTGGGCGTATAATTGCAGAATTTTTATACAAAATGAAAAATGAGTGAGCAAGTTAATTTTCCTCCTCCAAAAATGTCACTAAAATGAAGTGTAGATGTGTAAGGAAAGTTTTTATTTCCTTTTCACATTTCTTCACCCTGGGCAATTCTACTCCCAGGGAATATCTGGTAATACCTGGAGACATTTTTTATTGTCATAATATGGGAGGTGCTACTGGCATCTAGAAGGTAGATGCCTGTTAAGCCCCTATCTTAAGAGCTGCATGATCCATTCCAAAAACATTTTAATTTCAACTTACTGAATATGGTTAAGCAAAAATGCAGTAAGGTCCCCTAACAAGGCAGCAGCAAATACTAAAACAATCTTTCCTGGAATTCACCCAGAAACACCAGTAGCTAGTATCTGCTCGATCCAGCAACCTAAGTATCTGCTTTGACTTTGGCAAGGGCAATTAATAAGTTTTTACTGACTGCATTACCAATTTATAAAAACATTTTCAATTTTTATGTATATCCTCTATCAAATCTACCTGCCTCTCTCTGACATGTTAAAGCTTTTTAAAAAGTACATTGATAAGCTTTCAAATGGCTGATATAAGGCTCCTCTTAAATTCCAATCATTCCTACTACTAACCAGTATGGTAAATTAGCACATCCAAATTATTCATTCCTTCCTTAGCATGCTAAATTAGCAGATCCCTTTTGATTTCTTACCCAATATGTATTTCATTTTATCCTTTAATACATATCGTATCACCTTCCTTATATAATACCAATGCTTCTTAGCAAAAATTGTTCTTTCTATGCCTACTCCATCTCTTTGCTATATCTTTTCCTTTGCAACACATGCTTAACCACTACCATCTTCACCAAGCACCATCCCCTTAAGAGTACACCATGCTTTAGGCTTCACAAAACCTCTCTCCCTGAGATCCTTACAAAGACACTGAGATAAACAAAATAAATATAATTATTCCCATTGTGCAGATGAGAAGACTAAATGTCCCCATACCTCAAAATTTTCTGCTTCACCTTTGCTCTTACCTTTTAGTTTCAATTATTTCCCTTTTTCTTCTCTATCTTTGATCTCCAGTTTATTCCATAATGCACACTAGTCTACTACTGACTACTCCTCCCTAAGCTAAACCAGTCCCTGCCTCATTCTCTTTTCCTAGTACTTAATAGTTTTACCTAACTCTTCAATCCTGGAAACACTGAATGGAATATACTTGAACATTCCAGTGTCTTGAGGACCTCCCTACAAAATAGGTCCATCAAAGTCAAAGAAATGGAAAATTGACAATCCTACTAAGGTAAGGGAGCAGGTCTAAAACTCCAAGGCTTTATGTCTTCTCTTTCACTGTTACAGCCAGCTACATGTTTTAGCATAGCTGAAAGGGTACACTGGAAATAACCCTGATCTAGAAATAAGAAAAGTTGGGTTTACATGCCTTCTTTGCTACTTATTATGCGGTCTTGAAGAAAGTTATTCTACCTACTCAAACTTAAGTTACTTCAACTGTCAAACAAAAGACACTGAATTAAATAATCTCTTAATAACTTTTGCTTATAAACTCAAAACAGCTAAATAAAATAGATTTGAGTAAGATAGGACTTGTGCAGCCTGGTTTTATTTAATTGGTGTGGCACATAGAAGGTGTATAATAAATGTTGGCTCAATAACTAGGTAGCAGGGGATGATGTGGATAAAATAACTAACAACTCTAACAAGATCAAATGGAATGATGTTAAGTAGTCTTAGAATCTTTGTGAATCACTCACATACTGGTTCTAACTATAAAAGCCAGTGCCAAGAGGTTTTGTAAAGTCAAGAAATATGGTGGAAAAGTTCTGCATATTACCTACATTGTTTCTATATCTGACATGCAGCAAATATCACATTGAGGCCTAAAGCCACATTTTGATTCCCAAAGAATAGAGCAGAAAGAGCCAGAGGATAAAACATGAGACCTGAAAGCTTGTGTTAGAATTTGCTCATGGTCTCCTGGGAAACTCCTCCAATTCAACCACCTAAGAATATAATTAAGTTTTACAGAGACATTGCTCTGATATACACTATTAAAGGCTGACAGACAGTTGCTCTTTGAACACATGCAAATGGTTAAGTAACCTCTGCAGAATATTTAGCCTAGTACAAACTGGAAGAATCTGTGGATAGTGAATGCTTTTGATTAGAGTGTGGCTGTTGCAACTGTTTTCATAGTTACCATTTATTTTGACATAGTTGAGAGATGCCTGAGTCAAGAGACTCATGTATGAATTTTCTACTTTTACCATTTTATAATTGTGTTATAAATTGAGAGTTACCTAATCTCTTTTGACCAAGTTCTGCCAACTGTAAAATAGCAATGAATACTACCTACCCCATAGAAGTTCATAGAATTAAATGAATAATAGATGAAATGCTTAGTACAGATATTGGCAAATATCTGTCCAATGTGATGTTTAAGAAATACTCATTCCAGGCCAGACATGGTGGTTAATGTCTGTAATCCCAGCACTTTGGGAGGCTGAGATAGGAGGATTGCTAGAGTCCAGGAATTCAAGACCCACCCAGAAAACAGCAAAATCCTATCTCTACAAAAAAAAAAAAAAAGTTGATTTAAAAATGAGCTGGGAGGCTGGGCATGGTGGCTCATGCCTGTAATCCTAGCACTCTGGGGTCTGAGGCAGGTAGATTGCCTGAACTCACAAGTTGGTGACCAGCCTGAGCCAGAGTGAGATCTCATCTCTAAAAATAGCTGGGAGTTGTGGTGGGCACCTGTAGTCCCATCTACTTGGAAGATTGAAGCAAGAGAATCACTTGAGCCCAAGAGTTTGAGGTTGCTGTGAGATATGACATGACGTCACTGTACTGAGGGCAACAAAGTAAGACTCTGTCTCAAGCCACTAGTAAGGATGAGGTGGAAGGATCCCTTGAGTCCAGGCGTTCAAGGTTTCAGTGAGCTATGATAGTGCTGCTACATTTCAGCCTGAGCAACAGAATGAGACCCTGTCTAAGAAAGGAAAAGGAAAAGAAAGGGAAAGGAAGGGAGGAGAGGGGAGAGGAGAGGAGATTCCAAGATAGCCAACTGGGGAGGAAAGGAGAGGAGGAAGAGAGAAGAGGGGATTCCAAGATAGCCAACTAGATACATCTCTTGCCTGATCATCACAGAGATAGGAGAGGGGAGAAGAATCACAGGTAATGTGTAGACCAAACAGAAGATGGCTGGGGACCCCACAGAGAAAACTGTGAAGCCAGAAGGGAGACGTTATTAGCATGGATCAAACCCAGGAAAGCTCAGAACCCAGTTGAAGGGTAAGAGGGGGTTCCTCTCCCCCTCATAAGTCCCTATAGTGAATAGCAAGACATTAAGTATACTGAAGGCTTTTCACATGCCTAGGCACTGCAGCAAATATGAGATAGTAGGGCATACTAGCAAATCTCAGGACTTTGGGCAGCTTCCCTGGGAGAGTGCCAAAAGAGGCAGAGCGCTGGCTTTCTGCTATCTAGACATTTGCCCTGCTAGATCCTTACCTATTCACTGCAACCAAGAAAGCAGTGTGAGCTCTGGGTCGCCTAGGAGCTGCAGCCCTTCCCCCACCTGATACAAATGCAAGCATAGCTTTAGCTGCGAGCATGCATTCCAGGCTGAAGTCCATCAGAAAGGGGGACCTTCTCCTCCTCCCCTTGAGGATGTGGTGGAACAGGAGTGAACAATTTGGGGACTTCCTGCTGGCATTCCGTGGGATCATTCACCAAGAGCTCAGATAAATAAGCAGGTCTCGGTAAACCCTGGACACAAGAAGGTGCAGTGGGATGCAGGAGAGAAATCTGGGATCTGAACTCAGGCAAGGAAGCCCACGTGGATATGGATGGGATGTGGCACTGGGAGATGAATAGCCTTGCCCAGAGTTCCATGGCAACCTAACACCTCATCCTCAGGCATGCCTGCTCACCAGCTGTGTCAGCCCCTCCGCCCAACTCATTACAAAAGTGAGAGCAGTCTGTACCAAGGAGTTCCCCAGTAGCCATTTCTTTCTGGCAGGTGTGTACTTCAGACAGAGGTCCCCCCCAGATTCCTCCGAGGTCTGATAATAGGAAAGAGGTGTGCAACTTTGGGATTCCCTGCTAGCCAGCTTTTCACAGAGACACACATTGGTGGAACAGACACACAGAGCAGGAGGAGCTTTAAATAAACTCCCCATAGATAAAGGGGTAAAGATCCCAGCACTGGGCCTTATCACTCAACATATAGGCCCCTCCCCCATGAATGGCCCTCAGGGTTTGGAGAGCCCATCCTGACACTCCTACCTGCTGCTGCCCCTAGTGGCCAGAAAAGCATTTTCTGAGTCCCACTGAGACTTTGTAAAGCCTCTCAGGTTCCAGCAACCTAACTACAAATTGCCTTGCTCCTCCCTCCACCTCAGTGGTGGTGCAGAACAACCAGCCCCTTGGGAGCTTGAGGGTCTCTCCTAAAGCTTGGGGCATTCATAGGGTGACCAGACGTCCCGCTTTTGAACAATTTGTCCTGATCCCGCTGCATTTTTAAAAAGTCCCGATTTTTGGAAAGAATTCACGAACCTGCAGGAGAACAGGAAGGGAATATACGGCTTTCGGCTGCCATGTAGCGATTTTGCCAGGATATGAGTTTTATATTATTTTTGTTAACTTTATAATGTTAAACTGTAATAATAACAAATAATTTTTGAGAAGTGATTATTGAGAACTGCTTATCAAAGTTTGCATTGTTGTCAGGCCCTGCCCTGCCCACCCCCTCCCCTGCCCCGCCCCCACCCCCCCACCCCCCCCATGTTGTCGCGCTTTACCAATGTTAAAATCTGGTCACCCTAGGCATTCAAGTACTTTACCTGGGAAACCGGAGTCTGCCACAGGTGTGAAAGAACATCTTGGCAGCTGGCTCTTTCATACAAACATCAACCAATGACAGGGAGAACTCCACAGTGCACAATAATGGTCCCTCAGGTCAAGCAAACAGGGCATGACTGATTTGTATTCACAAATACCACTCTCCCCCATGTGAAAGATTAAGCTGGGGGATCCATACTTCTGGGAACAGGTGAAGACAACAGGACAGAGGCAACCTGAGAGGATCTGAAAGGATCATTAAACCTGTTTGAATACCCCATAGGCAATTTAGGATCAGCACTCTTCTCTCTAGCACAGTAGGGGATTAATACTTAGGGACATAGGGACAGGTTCCCACCCCAAAGCCAGTACCCACAGGTCTGGATTGAGAGGTCAGATGAAAAGTCTTCAGCAAAAGAACTCTGAAGTATGAAAAATCACAGTGAAAGGTTATCCCCAAAAGAAAACAACTCTTTACCAATAGTTGTCAACCAAAATCAAAACATCAAAATGACAGATAGAGGAAGCTCAACAAAATACAAAGAGTAAATGGAAAGTCAACATAAAGAAATCACAAAAACATAGGAAATGAATGAAAAATTCATTAAAGAAATCAAATTATTTTTTAAAAAATCAAACAGAACTTTTGTGGTGTTTTTTGTTATTTTATATCAAATTAATATGAAGGTAAAAATCTGGGGGTTTTGGTTTTTGGGGGGTTTTTTGCAGTTTTTGGCTGGGGCCAGGTTTGAACCCCACCACCTCCAGCACTACCTGAAGGTAAAAATGTTTATATTACTTTGTTCTCACTTCCAGGGTATAGTTCCAGTTGTAAAAGAGTCCCACACCCAAGTGAGTGTTATACACCCTCACAATGTGCACATTAGGTGAGATTCTACCACATGCCTTTCCTCCTTACACCAATCTTTCTCCCCTCACCCCTCCTGTTCCCTCTTCACCCTGCTTCCATATTAGACTATGTTTGTGATTTATTATTCATAGGAGCATGTGATTTTTTATATTCATTGTTTCATATTAGTATTAAGTACACCAGATATTTATTTCCTATTCTTGTAATACTTTACTAAGAAGAATATGTTCCAATTCCATCCAGGTAAATGTAAAAGATATAAAGTCTCCATATTTTCAATGGCTGAATAGTATTCCATGGTATACATACCAAAATTTCTTGATCCATTCATGGGTTGATGGGCATTTGGGTTGCTTCCACGACTTGGCAATTATGAATTGAGCCACAATAAACATTCTGGTACAAATGTGTTTGTGGTAAAATGATTTTTGTTCTTCTCTGTAGATACCTAGTAATGGGATTGCAGGTTCAAATGGAAGGTCAACTTCTAGTTCCTTGAGGATTCTCCATAGTTCCTTCCAAAAAGGCAGTATTAGTCTGCAATCCCACTGGCAGTGTAGAAGTGTTCCCTTCTCTCTATATCCATGCCAGCAGCTGTAGTTTGGGGACTTTGTGATGTGGGCTAATGTTACTGGGATTAGGTGATATCTCAGAGTGGTTTTGATATGCATTTCTCTGACGATTAAAGATGAGCATTTTTTCATGTGTTTGTAGGCCCACGCTATGTAAAAGCTTTTTAATTTGATCAAATCCCAGTTATTTATTTTTGGTGTCACAATTGCTAGAACATTTGAAAATAAAAAATTCATTTGAGAAAGAACAAAACAAATTGGAAAGGCTTAAGAAGAGACTAAACCAGGCATAAGAAAGAATACCAGAGCCTGAAGACCATACCTTCAAATTAAATAAGTCAGTCAAAGCTAAAGAACAGAGAAATAACATGAATGAGCAAAAACTAAAAGAAATATGAGATTATGTAAATAGGAAAAATGTAAGAATCATATGCATCCTTCAGGGCAAAAAGGGAAATACACAAGGGCCACATGTCATAAAAAGAAAACATCACATAACTTCCTAAAGAAAAGCCATCAAACTAAGTATAGAATTTTCAAATGACACCTTACAAGAGATTGGGGGGGGGGCCCATCCTCAGTCTTCTTACATAAAATTATGGCCAGCCTAGAAATTTTGTATCCTGCAAAACTAAGTTGATTATATGAGAGACAAATAAAGAAAGACCTTTTCAGACAAGGAAATATTGAGAGAATATGTCAAGAGAAGACTGCTCCTGTAGGAAGTATTCAGATCTGCTTATATATCAATCAGCACAATAGACAGTTACCACTATACAATTATCCATAAGCTAAAGCTCAGAGCCAATACATAATAATAGCTCAAGAAGTAAAACAAAGCCATAAGATTCTACCCAATTGATGAATAGATGAACAGAAATGCATCCAATTTATCAATTCTTTCAATAAATGTGGATGGCTTAAATTACCCACTCAAGATACACAGACTAGCTAAATGATACAAGTATAAATCAAGCATCTGCTATTTCAAGGAAACACACATAACACACAAGGACTCTTTCCAACTGAAATTGAAAATATGGAAAACAATATTCCATGCAAATGCAAACCAAAAGAAAGCAAGGATAGCCATTTTCATGTCATATAACATAGACTTCAAATCAAAAATAGTAAAAAAAGACAAAGATGGTCAATAGATAATGGCAAATGGAATAATTCAACAAGAAGACATAACAATCCTAATATTTATGCACCTAATACAGGTGCACCAAGATTCACAAAGCAACCCTACTAGACCTAAATAAAATGATAAATGGCAGCATAGTAATAGCCAGAGACTTCAGCACCCCTCTGATGGCTCTAGGCAGATGCTCCAAGCATAAAATAAACAAACACTGAACCTAAATGGGACTGTTGAGCAAATGAGTCTAATAGACATTTATAGAACACTGTACCCCAAACTACTGAATATACATTCTTCTTATCAGCACATAGGGAATTCTGTAAATGGCAAAAAAGATACAATTTATAAAAATCTATGGGATTCTGCAAAAGCAGTCCTAAGAGGACAATTCATAGCCTTACATGCCTGCATCAGTAAGACAGAAAGATCACAAATCAACTACCTAATGAATCATCTCAAAGAACTAGAAAAGAAAGAAAACCAATACCAAACCCAGCAGAATAAATAAAGTCAGAGGAGAACAAAATGAAATTGAAAACAAAAAAGTAATACAGAAGATTAATCAAACAAAATGTTGATTCATTGAAAAGATAAAATTGAGAAAAGTGATTTCTCTCACAAGAAATAGAAAAGGACCCAAATAAACTCAATCAGAAATGAAAAAGGAGATATTATAACTGATAACACACAAACACAAAATATCATCTGTGAATATTATGAAAACCCCTGTGTTGAGTAAATGGACACATTCCTGGAAACATACAATCTTGCAAGACTCAATCAGGATGAAACAGAACTCTTGAACAGACCAATAACAAGCAATGCATTGAAGCATTAATAAAAAGTCTTTTGATTTAAAAAAAGTCCAAAACCAGATGGTATCACAGCTGAATTTTATCAGATCTGCAAAGAAAATTTTGTACATACAAAGCAGAAATTATAACATCGAAAGGAAGGACTCTTCCCCAACTCATTCCATAAAGCCAATGTCATCTTGATACCAAGCCAAGAAAAGGACACAACAACAAAAAATTACAAAACTATAGACCATTGTCCCTTAAGAATGTAGATGCAAAAATTCCCAACAAAATTCAGCAACACATTGGAAAAAAAATCCAACATGACCAGGTGGGCTTCATCCCAGGGATACATGGAAGGTTCCACATTCACAAATCCATAAATGTGATACTGCACATAAACAGAAACAAAAACAAAAATCATATGATTATCTCAATAAATTCAGAGAAGGCATTTGGCAAAATTCAACAACTTTTTATAGTAAAAAACTCTTAACAAAATAGGTATATATGGACCTTATGTCAAAATTATAAAAGCCACAGGTGACAAACCCACAGCCAACATCATACTCATACTGAATGGGGAAAAGTTGACAGCAATTCCACTTAGAACTAGTATAAGATGAGAATGCCACTGACACCACTTCTATTTAACATAGTGCTTTAAGTCCTACCCAGAGCAAAGATGGAAGAAAAGAAAATCAAGGATATCCAAATGAGGAAAGAGGATGCCAAAATATTACTGATGATATAATCTTATTCCTAGAAAACCCCAAAGACTCTTCTAAGAGACTCTAAGAATTGATAAATTAATTCAGCAAATTCTCAGGTTACAAAATTAATATACACAAATCAGTAACATTTCTGTTCTTTTCCACTGGTCTATGTCAACAATCAAGCTGAAAATCAAATCAAACACTCCATACCTTTCACAATAGCAACAAAGAAAATAAAATACCTAGGAATAAATTTAACCAAGAAGGTGAAAGATCTCTATAAAAAGAACTATAAAACAGTTAGGAAGGAAATTGCAGATTATGTAAAGAAATAGAAAAACATAATATGCTCACAGATGGGCAGAAACAACATTGTTAAAATGTCCATGCTACCTAAAATGATTCACAGATTCAATACAATCCCCATCAAAATAACAACATCATTTTTACACACTTAGAAAAAAATAATTCTACAAAAATAATTCTTTGTTTGGAACTATAAAATTGCCCAAATAGCCAAAGCAACCTTAAACAAAAGGAACAAATCTGGAGGCATTACTTTACCAGACTTCAAGCTATACTACAAGGCTATAGTATCCAAAATAGCTTGATACTGGCACAAAAACAGAGACACATACCAATGGAACAGAACAGCGAAACCAGTTTTAAAATCATCCACATATTACTGTCTGATCTTTGACAAGAAAGTCAACAAAATGCACTAGTGGAAGGAATCCTTGTTCTATAAATGGTGCTTGGAAAAGTGGATAGCTACATGCAGAGGATTGAAACAGGATCAATATCTCTGACCACTCATTAAAATGAATTAAAGAGGGATAAGAGACTTAAACCTAAGACATGAAGCTATAAGAATTCTAGAAGAACATTTTGGAAAAACTCATAAATATCAGTGTTAGCAAAGAATTTATGAAGAAGGAAGCAATGGCAATCACAGAAACAAAAAAAAATGGGAATTGATTAAAATCTTCTGCACATACTTTTGCCAGAATGTTTATTACAGCCCAATTCATAATTGCTAAGTCATGGAAGAAGCCCAAGTGCCCCTCGACCCATGAATGGATTTATAAATTGTGTTTTATGTACACCACGGAATATTATGCAGCCTTAAAGAAAGATGGAGATTTTGTGTCTTATATGTTTACATAGATGGAGATGGAACATATTCTTCTTAGCAAAGTATCTCAAGAATGGAAGAAAAAGTATCCAATGTACTCAGCCCTACTATGAAACTAATTTACAGCTTTCATATGAAAGCTATAACCCAATTATAGCCCAAGGGGAGAAGGAGGGGAGGGGAGAGGGAGGATGGGTGAAGGGAGGATAGTTGGTGGGACCACACCTACAGTGCATTTTATAAGGGTACATGTGAAATTTACTAAGTGTAGAATATAAATGTCTTAACACAGTAACTAAGAAAATGCTGTGACGGCTATGTTAACCAGTTTGATGAAAACATTTCAAATTGTATATAAAACCAGCACATTGTACCCCATAATTGCATTAATGTACACAGCTATGATTTCATTAAAAAAAAATAAATTTAAAAAAATCTTCTGCAGAACCAAGGAAATAATCAACACAGCAAAAAGACAACCTACAGAATGGGAGAAAATATTCATATGCTTTATATCTGATAAAGAGCTAATAACCAAAATCTACAAAAAACTCAAGGAAAGCTGCAAGGAAAAATCAAACAATCACATTAAAAAGAGGTCAAAAGACATGAACAGAAGCTTTTCAAAAGAAGGTAGACTAATGGCCAATAAATACAGAAAAATGTTCAATGTTACTAATCATTAGGGAAATACAAAGCAAAACCACAGTAAGATACCACCTAAGCCAAATGAGAATGTCTTTTATTTAAAAAAAAAAAAAAAGACATTAGCATGGATGTAGAGAGAAAGGAATACTTAATACACTGTGGGACTGCAAACTAGTTCAACCTCTATGGAGGTCATACGGAGATTCCTCAAAAAACTTAAAGTAGACCTAACATTTAATCCAGAAATCTCACTATTGGGTATTTACCCAAAGGGAAAAAAAATTCATCTTATCAAAAAGACACATTCACTTGAATATTTAATGCACAATTCACATTACAAAGATGTGGAATCAACCCACATACCATGGAGCTCTACTTATCCATTTTTAAAAAATGAATTAATTCCTTTCTGGATGGAACTAGAAACCATTCTCCTTAGTGAAGTATTACAAGAATGGAGAAACAAACACTTCATGCACTCACTACTAAATTGAAACTAACCAAATAGCACTCAATGTGCACAGACTGAAGTAAAACTCAACAGAATTTAGGCAAGTGGGAGGCAGAGGAAGGGATAGATGAAATCATACCTAGCAGGTACAATGTATACTGGCTGGGTGATGGCACATTTATAGCTGTATATCAAGCAGTATAAAAGTAATTTATGTAATCTAATTATTTGTACCCCTGTAATATTCTGAAATAAGGAAGGAAGAAAGAGAGGGAGGGAGGGATGAAGAGAGGAAGAGTAGGCTCATTCTTATAATAATTATAATCATGGTCACCATTATCTTAGTCTTTGAGGCTGCTATAACAAATTACCATAAATTGGATGGCTTAAATAACAAAAATTTATTTCACACAGTTCTGGAAGCTAGAAATCCAAAATCAGGGGATCAGCATGGTTGGGTACATGGGGAATAATCTCTTCCTGGTTTACAGAAGGCCATCTTCTTGCTGTATCCTCATATGGTGGAAAGACAGCTAACTTGCTCTCTGGCCTCTTCTTATAAGGGTACGAATCCCATTCATGAGAACTCTACCAATATAGCCTAATTATGTCTAAAACCCCCACCTCCAATTACCTTCACATTGGCATCAACATATATGGATTTTAACATATGAATTTTGAGAAGACACAGTCAGTCTGTTGCAACCACCAGCCTCTTAAAACAAACAGCCCTTTCAGTTCTTTACTGAATCCTCCTCCTCCACCTAGTCCGTAAATATTTGAGCTCTTCAGACATTATTCTCTTCTTTAATAAACTCTCTCAAGATTACTCTGGATTATGACTAACCATCGGTACAATCCTCCTATACATAGGCAAAAATCAACAAAATTCTGGGTAATTAATTGCAATTGACTGAAGGCAAGTCAGCAATAGCCTAAGAAACAGGAATCATAGAAAATTATAGTACCCCACACATATGAGCAGAAGTGTGAATTAAAGGCTATTAAATTTCAAATGTCTCACAACAAAAAATGATGAGTAAGCAAAGTGATATCTATATTAATTACTTTGATTTAACTATTCCACATGTTTACATATATCAAAACATCACATTGTATACCCCATAAATGTATACAGTTATGAACTCTCAATTATAAACAATATTAATTTTGAAATGTCTGTATAAAAAGGAAGTATTAAGGAACAAACAGATATAAGCAGGCTTAAACAAAGAAAAGCTCAGGACCACAGATACCTCAGTTCCCTTTAGTTCTCAAATTCATACACACTTGGAACTGAAAGAGAAAGGGGAAAAAACCAACATTTTTTGAGTGCTTAATGTGTGCCAGTCATTGTATAAAAGCTTGAGTTCTACCAAGTAAGCTGCCAGAGGCTATGTTTATGCCACATTAGGCATAAGAGAAGCATGGCTGCAACATTCCAAGTTAGGAAAAGAGACACTAAAGAGATGATGAAATTAGCAGCTGTGGGGTTGGCCTTTGGAGAATTAAATTTCAAGAGCAACAAAGAGAGACAACAATGCCTATAAGAAATTTTCTCTGCTAAATAAAACATGAGTTTTATAACCAAATATTCTGCAATTTTGAAAAAGCAAGTTTAACTGAATTCATTGTGATAATAAGATAAAAAAAGTATTTTCAAACAAAGCATCATAACATCACAACTTCACAATATAACATTATAACCTTTCTTAAAATATATGTAGCTTATATAGGGATCCTCTTTGTGTCACAAATGTTTCACTAATCCTTTTACAAACAAACTTGTCTTTTGTTTAACATTTAATATAATTCAGCCTACATGAAATCCTTTGGGACCTTGACATGGATAGATTAAATGGAGATTGTAAATCGATCTCATCTCTAGCCTTTATAATCTCTGCCCTGAGATCAAGATAAAAAGCCCTACCTCTGAAATAATAACATGATTATCCTCCTGGTAGCCTGGCTTGAGTCTCAAGCAAAACCTTTCTGTGTCATATTCAACATGAAGCAAGCCAAACCTCACAATTAGTCCAATTTTAAAAATCTAACCAAAGATTTCTATTTTCCCATAATTTTAATTATTTTATATAAACAAAATTATGTACTGATTTTGCATCTAACATATCATAAGCACATTCCATAATAACATAATCTTTTTAAAAATTAAAACTTTAACAAATGAATAAAATTCTAACAAGTTCTATAGTTTCTTAACTATCCTGTTATTCTTATTTCCTTCTGTATGTGATGCTGCTGAAAACTCAAAGCAATGCACAGAGAGACAGCACAGCACAGTGGTTAAACATGCAGAAACTAGTGCCAAATTTTAGATGTCAAATCCTTCTATCTCCACTTATGAAAGCAACAGTGGGACAACGTCTTAATCTGTCTACTCTTCAGTTTCATGTAGTATAAAATGCGAGAGAAGGGAAGGATAATATAGTATACCTATCTCATGAGGCTCTTGTAAAGATTGCATAAAGGGTCATAACAATACTAGCACAAAGTAACCACTAAGTGTTAGCTATATCATAAAGTCTTTTACTGATTCAGGATTATTTCCTTAAAGTAGATTTTCAAAAGTGGAATTACTAAGCAAATCAATATTAACAATTTTATGATTTTTGATAAAATTGCCAAATTTCTGTCTAAAAAGACTATACTGCTAATTTATACTACAACCAGAAATATATGAGACCATCTTTAATAAGCTTAGGCCTTTATATTTAATTGATTTTTGCTAACTTCACAGAGTAAAAACTACATTTCTTTGATTACCAATAGGTAGAGAATTTTATCATACTGCTGACTACTTACATTTATTTTTTTATGAGTTGCTAGGTAGACTTTTCAAGGGTCTTTCAAGAACATAGGAGATATAAGATCTACCAGAAATTCCTCAAAATCTCTAACATCATTAAAAGCAAAATCAGTAGTTTTGGAGCACTGGAAGTAAAATTAAGACTAATTTAGAGTCTTGCTTATACACATATATACATAGATATCATGACCTCTCCGGGTTATGAGTTGTCCAGTGTCAGAAAAATTACTTTCTTATAGTGACATTTTCAAATATTTATGATAATATCTATACAAAATGAAGGCCAATTCTATACAACTTTCCTCACAGTTTACTTGGGATTCTTCAAAAGATATCAACTCTTACTCTTACCCATTCTAATGATATTTGGGCAGAATCTAGAATTACCTCTCTATATTCATTTTTACCTCCTATCCCTCTGTTTACCTCAAGACTCTTAGATAGACAAGCCAACTAAAATATACACTTCCCAGCCTTTCATGTAGCTAAGTTTTTCCACGTAATTAAGTTCTGCCTAATGAGATATAAACAGAATACATAGAAGGCTCCTAGAAAGAGAAGGAGCAAGCATCTCATGGTCCATTCTCTTCTGCATCCTTCTGCTTCTGGTTTGGAAGTGAAAATGATGGTGAGAGCTCAAACAGCCATCTCAGATGCTAAGAAAGTCAACATGATAAAGAAATAAAAAAAAAGCTTCAGACTCTGATGACAAAGTGACACTATCAAACTAACTCTGAGCTAACTCTACACAGTTTTTACATGAGAGAGAAATAAACATCTGTGTTTTTAACCATTGCTATTTTAAGATCCTGTCATATACAGCCAAAACATAACCAAAACTGATACACATGACCAAAATTCATTTATATTTGCTTTTGAATAGCATGATTTGTTTTTCTAGCAACATCCCAGTACTCAGAAATGTGGGCTGATTAGACTAGTAACAGTATTTGAATTCAGTGAGCACACATGCATTAAACTATCACTGTGAAAAAGGCAGAGAAATTTTGGGGTTAAAATAAGAACAGTGTTTCTCTTAAATCACTTTATTGATGTATTACTAATACCCAAAAAGCTATACATATTTAATGCATACAACCTGATAAGTGTGGAGATAAGTATACATCCGTGAAACCATTA
>CAUYTI010012524.1:0-32100 GCA_963575145.1 Galago senegalensis
TGGTCCCAGCTACTTGGGAGGCGGAGGCAAGAGACTCGCTTGAGCCCAGGAGTTGGAGGTTGCTGTGAGCTGTAATGCCATGGCACTCTACCCAGGGGGACGGCTTGAGGCTCTGTCTCAAAAAAAAAAAAAAAAAAAGAAGCTACACACTGACACCAGTGCCTAGTCCACTCTTCAAAGCAATTTTGGAGCTCTTTTTCTCGAATGACCATCAGAGCTATCATTATACAGCACACAAACACAAAATAATAACGAATACCACACAGCAAGACACTACTGCACATTGAAATGAAACAACTGTGACACGTGGATATGCCAAGGTGATAAAATCTTACCAAGTTGTTTGTATAGTACATGGTCGTTAAGTTCATAAACTTAATTGTCATACTTTGTATGATGAAAGATGGTTTACTGAATATTTTTACTGTTGTTGTTATAGCTGTTGCTTTTTGAGACAATGTCTTGCTCTGTCACCCAGGCTAGAGTGAAGTGGCATTATCACAGCTCACTACAAATTCAAACTCCTGGGTTCATGCAATCCTTCTGACTCAGCCTCCCAAGTAGCTAGGACTACAAGTACACGGTACTAAGCCTGGCTAAATTTTTTTTTTTTTTTTTGAGACAGAGTCTCACTGTGTCGCCCTTGGTGGAGTGCCATGAAGTCATAGCTCACAGCAACCTCAAACTCTTAGGCTTAAGTGATTCTCTAACCTTAGCCTCCCGAGTAGCTGGGACTATAGGTGCTCACCACAACGCCCGGCTATTTTTTGATTGTAGTTGTCATTGTTGTTTAGCAGGCCTGGGCCAGGCTCGAACGTGCCAGCTTTGGTGTATGTGGCCGGTGCCCTACTACTGAGCTATGGGCGCTGAGCCTGGCTAATTTTTTTTTTACTTTCAGTAGAGATGGGGTCTCACTATGTTGTTCAAGCTGGTCTTAAACTCCTGGCCTCAAGCAATCCTCCTGCTTCCACCTCCCAGAATGCTGGGATTATAGGCATGAGCCACTGTGCCTGGCTGGTTTACTGAATATTTTAAGCTCACTGTGGAGACCTACTAATCAGAAAAAGAGATCTCTTTTGAAATGTTACTGCTCAGACAATGCACCTTATTACCCAAGAGCTCTGATGGAGATATACAAGGAGATTAATGTTGTTTCATGCCTGCTAATACAACATCTATTCTGTAGCCCACAGATCCCAATAAGTAATTGGGACTTTCAAATATTATTTTAAGAAAGACATTTTGTGGGCGGCGCCTGTGGCTCAAAGGAGTAGGGCGCCGGCCCCATATGCTAGAGGTGAAGGGTTTAAACCCAGCCCTGGCCAAAAACTGCAAAAAAGGAGACATTTTGTGGGCTCTATGCACAATAGATGGTGGTTTTCCTGATGGATTAGAACAGTCAATTGAAAACCTCCTGGAAAAAAAAAAAGAAAACCTTCTGAAAAGGATTCAGCATTTTAGATGCCATTAAAAACATTTGTGATTCATGGAGGAGATCAAAATATCAGTACTAACAGGAGTTTGGAAGAAGTTGAATCCAACTCTTCTGAACTACTTGGAAGGGTTCAAGACGTGGGTGGAGGACTAACCTCAGAAGTGGTATAAACAGCAAGAGAACTAGAATTAGAAATACAGCCTAAACACATGACTGAATTATTATAATCTCATGATAAAACTTGAATAGATGAGGAATTGATTCTTAAGGAAGAGCACAGCTTGAACAGAAGAGTAAGACCCTATCTCTGCAAAAAATAGAAAGATCAGCTGGGCATGGTGGCATGCATCTGTGGTCCCAGCTACTTGGGAGGCTGTGACAGGAGGATTGCTTTAACCCAGGAGTTTGAGTTTACAGTGAATGATGATGATACTGCTATCCTCTGAGAGGTTAAAAAATAATCTGAGAAGTTTAATTATGTATAAGATACAGTTCTAAACCATACATTCTGAAGTATACACATAGTTTAATTTAAAGCTAATATGCTCTTCAAACCCAGGAAAGAGAAAACAGAAGGTTCTGCAGACTATGATAAAGAGCTCACTTCACATTTTTCACAGTTTGCAGCTACTACTCTCAACCACTGTTGGGATATCTGCCTTTCAAATTAAAAAATGAAAAAACAACCCAAAACCTAAGTTAGATCAGTTCTTATGCTGACATTTCATTTGGGTCATATGCCCTGTCTTAAATCTGTATTTAGAGAAATACCAGAAGGCTTCCCCTCTGTCAATTACCTGAAGAGATATTATCAAGCAGAACAAATGGTGTGATTTAAACTTAACCCTAGAAATTAAATTAAATGTTCCACTGGTGATTTGCCTTCCTTCTTTTCTATTTTAGGAAAGAGAATCCCAAGTAATTAAAGGTTTTAAAAATTCTAAATCAAAGGATTATGGAGAATTATCTAACTGTGATTAAAGTTTTATTAAAGTTCACCACAGTAGGCTGTTTTATCCTTTTTTATAACTATTTAACTGAAATTATTTTATGATTAATAAATATTATTTGCATGACAGAAAAAACCCACTTCCATTTTGAAAACTGAAAGTAAATGATGATCCTAGCACTCTGGCAGGCTGAGACGATTGGACTGCCTGAGCGCATGAGTTCAAGACCAGCCTGAACCAGAGCTAGACCCTGTCTCCAAAAACAGCCAGGCACTGTGGTAGACACTTATAGTTCCAGCTGTTTGGGAAGCTGAGGCAAGAGAATCATCTGAGCTCAAGAGTTTGAGATTGCTGTGACCTGTGACGCTACAGAACTCTACCAAGGGCAACAGGGATACTGATAATCCAACCTGATCCTGTCTGTATAGGCCCAGGCTATTGTGTGTGTTTTGCCTTAGTTTTTGACAAAAAATATCTCAAAAAATAAAAAGATTTTTTAATAGAAAAAAATACATAGGCTGGGCACCCGCAGCTCAGTGCTTATGGTACCAGCCACATGCTCCAGGGGTGGTGGTTTTGAACCCAGCCCCGGCCTGCTAAACAAACAAACAACAACAACGAAAAAAAATAGCCACATATTATAACCTGTAGTTGCAGCTACTTAGGAGGCTGAGGCAAGAAAATAACTTGAGTCCAAGAGTTTGAGGTTGCTATGAGCTATGATGCCACAGCACTCTACTGAGGGCAATGAAGTGAGACTGTCTCAAAAAAAAAAATGATGAAATTAAAAGTCTTAATAAGGACTAAAAACAAACCAGAGAAAATATGTTAAAAGTGAGACTGTTGCCTTTGTTTTAACATCCCTTGTTAATATGTTTATATGATAAAATTGAAGGAAACAAATTTCACTTAAACTTTTAACATAAAAAGAATAAGGGAATCATATCTAAAGAGGAGTATTTTCTAAAACTATTCAAGGACTCCTGGGCCTCCCCAAGACCCTTTCAGGGGATCCACAGTGTTAAAACTATTTTCACAATAACACTACTATGTTTATATGCCTTTTCACTCTCATTTGCTCACATATCTACATTTGAGTTTGAGTATAGCATCAAAGAAGAACAAATACAATTATCTGCAAGTGCCAATAAAATACAGGTACTCTTTGCTTCTCCAGCTATATTATCTCCATACCCCTCCATTTAACCAGAACCACACCTTGACAGACTGAATACAGAAGCAGATATAAAAATCCATCTGTCAACGCTTAGTGACAGTGCTAAAAGCAAAGGAGGAAACCCCTGCTCCTCCCAAAGCTGAGGCCTTAAAGTTCAAGAAGACAGTGTTGAGAGGTAAGTTAGAGAAAAATATACCTGCAGGTCACCCTAAGTATCCACAAGAGAAACAAGCTTTACTGCCATGCCATCATCATGTTTCCCTGACTACTGAGTTGACCATGAAAGAAGACAACATGATAAGTGTGTTCATCATGGATGTCAAGGCCAACAAGCACCTGATCAAACAGGCTGAGGAAGAAGCTCTATGACAATGACATGGGCAAGAGCAACTCCTTGATCAGGATTGATGGAGAGAAGACAGCCTATGTTCAACTGGCTCCTGACTATGATGCTTTAGATGTTTCAACAAAATTGGGACCATCTAACTTAAGTCCAGCTGGCTAATTCTAAATGTAAGGTTATTTTGTTTTATGATAAAAAAAAAAATTGAGCTGTATAATTAATGCATTAAAAACAACTTCTAGCTGGGCATGATGTCTCATTACTATAATCCTAGTACTCTGAGAGACTGAGGTGGATAGACTACTTGAGCTCATGAGTTTAAGACTAGCTGGAGCAAGAGTGAGATTCCCGTCTCTACTAAAAATAGAAAAACTGAGGCAAGAAGATCACTTGAGCCCAAGAGTTTGAGGTTGCTGTGAGCTATAACACCACAGCCGTTTACCCAGGGCAACAGCTTGAGATTCTGTCTCAAACAAACAAACAAAGTTCAAAAAATGTAAGACGATATCATTCTTCTCCCTAATTTTAGTTTGGTTTTGAACACTAGAATTATTTTCTATAAAAATATTACTTATTAACATGTAATCTTTTATATCATTATTTTTTTTTTTCAAACAGAGTCTCACTTTGTTGCCCTTGGTAGAGTGCCATAGCATCACAGCTCACAGCAACATCAAACTCTTGGGCTTAAGCAATTCTCTTGCCTCAGTCTCCCAGTAGCTGGGACTACAGGTACCCGCCACAACACCCAGTTATTTTTGGTTGTAGTTGTCACTATTGTTTGCTAGGCCCAGGCTGGACTGGAACCCACCAGCTCCAGTGTATGTGGTTGTGCTGCTGAGCTACAGGTGCCAAGCCCTAATCTTTTATATTATTTTAAATAAATCAATACATATTTTTAAGGTTACCAGTTTAAATTTCTAATCTAGAAATTTTTTTTTATACAGAGAGTCTCACTTTGTTGCCCTTGGTAGAGTGCCATGGCATCAGAGCTCACAGCAACCTCCAGCTCTTGGGCTTAGGTGATTCTCTTGCCTCAGTCTCCCAAGTAGCTGGGACTACAGGTGCCTGCCACAACAGCTGGCTATTTTTGTTGTTGTTGTTGTGTTGCAGTTTGGCCAGGGCAGGGTTCAACCCTCGGTATATGGGGTCAGCACCCTACTCACTGAACCACAGTCGCTGCCCTCTAATCTAGAAATTATCAATAGATATTAACCCCATATAAAACAAATGCTCTCTAGAGTCCTCAATAATTTTTAGGAACATAAAAGGGTCTTGAGAATAAACATATAAAAACTGCAGTTCAAAAGTATTTCTTATAGTATAAGAAAAATAGAACAAAAAATATTTTTTAAGATAACAGAAACAAAGAAATCTACTTAAAAGTCAATTTATAATTTGCAGGACAAATAATTAATGGCTAGGATTTGCTTTAAAGTAAACTGAGTAGGCTGAGCATGGTGCCTCACGCCTATAATGCTAGTACTCTGGGATGCCAAAGTGACTGGATTGCTTGAGCTCAGGAGTTTAAGACCAGCCTGAGCAAAGTGAGACCCTGTCTCTACTAAGAAGAGGCATGGTGGCTCCTTCCTGTAGCCCCAACTACAGGGTGGGAGGACTGAGGGATGAAGATTGTTTAAGCCCAGGAGTTTGAGGTTGCCATGAGCTATGATCCCAACACTGCACTCTAGCTGAGATGACAGAGCAAGACTCCACCTACAAAAAAAAAATCTGAGGAGCAAAGAAGAAGTGGGTGCAGAGCAGTCTGAGAGACTGAGGAGGATGGACTGCCTGAGCTCATGAGTTCAATACCAGCCTGAGCGAGACCCCCCCCCAATGTGTACTAAAAATAGAAAAAAATGAGGCAAGAAGATCCCTTGAGCCAAGAGTTGGAGTTTGTTGTGAGCTACGACACCACAGCACTTAAGCAAGGGCAACTTTACCTACTTTTGAAAACAAAAGTGACCATGAGTTGGGGTTTATTCTAATAATTTCTCTATTATGTATGTTTGAAATGTTCCTAATAAAAAGGTTAAAGAGGGCTCGGTGCTTGTAGCTCAGTGGCTAGGGTGCCAGCCACATACATAGGACTGTGTATGTGGTTCGAATCCAGCCTGGGTCTATCAAACAACAATGACAATTATAACCAAAAATAGCCAGTGTTGGTGGTAGGCACCTGTAGTCCTAGCTACGTGGAAGTCTAATGCAAGAGAATCACATAAGCCCAAGAGTTTGAGGTGGCTACGAGCTGTGACATTATGGCACTCTACTGAGAGTGACAAAGTAAGATTCTTTCCAAAAAGAAAAGAGTTAAAGAGTTGAATCCTTTTTTTTTCTTTTGAGACAGAGTCTCACTTTGTTGCCCTCGGTTGAGTGCCAGGGTGTCACAGCTCACAGCAACCTCCAGCTCTTGGGCTTAGGTGATTCTCTTGCCTCAGCCTCCAGAACACCTGGGACTACAGGTACCCACCACAACGCCCAGCTATTTTGTTCTTGTTGTTGTTGCAGTATGGTTGGGGCTGGGTTTGAACCTGCCACCCTGGGTATATGGGGCCAGTATCCTACTCACTGAGCCACTGGTGCCTCCCTGAAGAGTTGAATTCTTCAGGCCGGGCATGGTGACTCATGCCTGTAAACCTAGCACTCTGGGAGGCTGAGGAGGGCAGATTGCCTGAGGCCAGGAGTTTGAGACCAGCCTGAGCAAGAGCAAGACCCAGTCTCTAAAAAGAGCTGGGCATTTTGGCAGGCACCTATACTCCCTACTTGGGAGGCTGAGGCAAGAGAATCGCTTGAGCCCAGGAGTTTGAGGTTGCTGTGAGCTATGATGCCATGGTAATCTACCAAGGGTAACAAAGTGAGACTCTGTCTAAAAAAAAGAAAAAGAAGAAGAGTTGAATTCTTTTCTTATTAGTTGAATATATTTAAAAAACTGTAATTTTTTACTATTAAAAATGAAGGAAAATAATAGAAAAAAGAACCTAATTAATAGCAAGCTAATATTACCCACATAGCTCCAGATGTATTTGCTGATATTTACTGATGCCCACTCAATTAGTTTTATGTAGTTAATTCAGTGGATGCAAATTACTTGGAGTTATGCTTTGTTCACAGAAAATTCACATATAGAGCTCTCATTTTTACTATCTCTAGCCTGGCTTAAATAAAAATGGCATAAATGTCTTTTAGTTCAATGCTAAAAGAAACTCGCCAAATCACTTAACCTGATTGACCAGGCCATAACCTAGAATTTTTATGTGTTACATTATTGCCATCTGCTGGCTATGTTTATAATTACACAAAACAAATGTTTAAAGCAGACAACCTAACAATTTACCTTATAACTGAGGTTTTCTCTGAAAATTGTCCTTTACAAAGGAAGCTGCCATATTAGAGTTTCTCAAAATCTTACATTAGAAGGAATTGTGTTTGAACCTGGCTGCGCTTTAAAATCATCTGGGTGTTTTTGAAAATCCTAATGCTGGGACCCCACCAAGCCAGAGCAATTAAATCAGAATCTCCCTGTTACGAAAATGAAAGGCAACCACAGACTGAAAGAAAATATTTGTATAACATATTTGACATAAGACTTGCATCTAGAAAATATAAACAACTCTTACAACAATGCTTAGTTTTTAAGATTGGAAAAAGATGTGAACAAGACATTTGGACAGCATATGGAAGTCATGGACAGCAATGAAGCACATAAAAAGATGCTCAACATCATTAGTCATTAGAAAAATGTAAATTAAAATCAAAAGGAGATACATGTGACACCTATTAGAGTAAGAGTAAAGAGCAGGCATCCTTAAACTACGGCCCGTGGGCCACATGCAGCCCACCTAGGACATTTATCCGGCCCGCTGGGTGTTTTTGCCACCGCTGCCTGTCCTGCTTAGCAGCTGAGTCATCCCAGGGCCCACAGTCTGGCCCTCCAACGGTCTGAGAGACAGTGAACTGGCCCCATGTTTAAAAAGTTTGAGGATCCCTGAAAGAGACTAACCAGGTTGGCCAGACACTGCTGGTGGGAATGTAAAATGATACAACCACTTCAAAAAATGGTTTGCAGTTTCTGAAGAAGCTACACACATACATTCACAAGAAGACCCAACCATTCTAATCCTAACAGTTACCCAAGAAAGAAAGCTGTAGCAGGTTGAATAGTAATCTCAAGATTCATGCCTATCAGGAACCTTAGAACGTGAACTTAGAAAAGGGGTTTTGCAAATTTAATTCACTGAGAGGCCACATGACATTAGCATGGGCCTAAAATCCAATGAATGATGTCCTTATAAGAAGAGATCTCACACAGAGATACATATGTGAAGAGCACCACATGAAGACAGAGGCAGAAAGAGAGTGATGCAGCTAAAACCAAGACACACCATCAATTGCCAGATGAGCTTCTGAAGCTAGGAAAAGGGAAGAAAGGATTCTTTCCTAGAACCTTCAGGAGCATGGCCATGTGAATAGTTTGATTTAGGACATCTAGCCTCCACAACTGTGAAAGAATAAACATCTATCATTTTAAGCCACCCTATTTGTGGTACTTTGTTAGGGTAGCCCTAAGAAAGTAATATAAAAGCAGAAAGTATAAAGACTTGTGCAAGAATGTTCTTAGCTTTATTTATTTATTTATATATTTTTTTATTGAATGGTAACTATGTACATTAACGCACTTCTGGGGTACAGTGTGGGGTTTTCACATGCAATCTGAAATACTTCCATCAAACTGGTCAACACAGCCTTCATGTCATTTTCTCAGTTATTGCTTTAAAACGTTCACATTCTACTCTTAGAAAGATTCACCTGTACCTCTGGGGTTCTCTTTAGCTCAGCCTCTGTGGTTTCTGACCCCTCCCTTTCTCTCATGCCACCAATCCCAGCAGTCTGGAAATCCCCAGACTCTACTCTCAAGACATACCTCACACCCAACCATTTCTATCTCTTCAACTGCCACTGCTGGGATCCGTCATCTCTCACCAGCATGACTGCAAAAGCCTTTAAACTGGTTGCTCCACATCTACCCCCGACCCTCGTTGCTGTTTTAAAATCATAGCCAGAGTATTCCTGTAAAGCAGAACTCACCTCAACTTATTAAGTCATTCCCTCATAAATCCTTTCATAAATTTTTTTAAAGCTATTTAAACTTTTCTACTGATCATGAGAGTCCCCTGCCAGGCTGTGCAGAGAGAGTCCCCATTCCTTGCTCAGTAGTGCCCCCCCCCACCAGCTCATAGGTTTGGGCTTAATTCTCTTAGTTACACTTAAAGACATTACCATTCTAGAAATGAGGTACTAGTAGAAATAGGTCGAGATCTTTCTGAAGTTATTAATTTTTATTTCCTGCTAGCTATATGAGGCTTGCGATTCTCCTGGGAAGCCCAGAGCAGTGATTTTAGCAGCGCTCTGCTGGGGTAGGTCCAATGGTTCATCCAGGGCTGGCAAAGGAAAGCGTTTGGAAGAAAACGGAGAGAGCCCATGCAAAGTCACCTGGAAATGAATGAGTCTCGGATGAGCTTCACCGGCCTGCAGATGTCACCTGCTCATCCCCCTCATCCGTCATCCTCACTTTGGGAGATGAGCTGTCAACCAGCTCCTAGATCTGTACCCTGCACCATCTGATCTGAGCAGTGGGTGGAGTATTGATGACAGCTCATAATTATTAAGCACCCTCTTAGTGCCAAACATTATATTAAATATTTATGTTCACTCTCTTATTTACTCATATATAAGTAACACAGCAACAGAAAAGATAAAGCCCCTGCCCTCTGGAGCTTACAGTCTAGCAGAACTGCAAGGGAGGCAGAATGCATACGATCACCATATGAATAAGTAAATGACAGCCAATGCTGGGAGGTGAGGGGGCGGGGAAAAGGATGGGCATATTTGAGAGCAGGAATTATAATTTGAGATAGTTGGTCCGGGTAGGCCTCACTGAGGAAGTGACATTTAAGCAGAGAGTCTGTGGGTAACCGGAGGAATAGCAGCTCAGACAGAGGGACAAGCCAGTGCAGAGACTCTGAGGTGACAGTGACTTAGATGCTCTAGGATTGGAAGGAGCCCTGTGGCTGGAATGGAGGAAGAGGGGCAGAAAGGGGATGAGGTCGGAGACACGAGGGGCCTAGGGACTGCTGTAAAGCTTGGCTGTCTCTCTGAATCAAGCAAGGAGAAGTGGGGGACACTGGAGGAGGTTAAGAGGGGGCTGACCTGATGTGGCTTATGTTGAGATAGGCTGCAGGCTAAGGATAGAGGCAGACTGCCCAGTCAGGAAGCTCCTGTAATCATGCTGATGAGAGGTGATGACAGTTCAGCAGAGGGGATGAGAATATTGAGATTCCAGATATGCTGTAAATGTACAGGCATTTGGATTTCACAACTTAGTGGTTCTGTGGCATTAGACAAAATGAAGAGTTAGAAGTGACTACCACATTCTGGCCTGATCCCTCAGAAGGACGGAGATGGAGAGAAATGCTGGGGATTGGCTTCTGGAGGAAGACAGGGAGTTTGGTTTGGGACATGCTAAGTTTGTGGTGTGTATTAGAGAGGCAGCTGGACATGTGAGTCTGGAGATCAGGGAGAGGACTGGCCAATGGTATGGATTCTGGAGTCTCTGGCACAAAGGTGGTAATCAAAACTTTGAACCTAGATGCACTCACCAAGGATGTGTGTAGACAGACAGGATGACCAAGGACAAGGCTGGGACTCCAACATCACAAGTCTGAGAGAAGATGAGGAACCACCCAAGGAGCATGAGAAGGAGCAGTTGGAGGAGAAGGACAAAGGCAAGATGGGGCCGTTCTAGGAGCCAAGGGAAGGACGTGTCTCCTGGAGGAAGCAAAGATCTGCTGTATCCTCGGAGCTGGTGGCCCAGGAGGGAGCAAGGCTGAGAACTGACCACTGAGTGTAGCCACGTGGAGTTGGTGGCCACCAGGACAAGAACCCGTCTATAGAGTAATGCTCATGAAAGCCCTAGCTCAGGTATTTTTGAGGGAAATTAGGAGGAGAACTGAAGACACTGAATAAATCTGAATAAGAATTTTTGCTGCAAAGTTTTGCAGAGAAAAGAGTGGTAGAAGGTAGAGCAAGTGGGGGCAAAAGAAGCTGAAACTATTTTTCTTATGAGATGGGCCTTTGGTGCATATTGCAAGGGTACATGTCGGGTCTATTAAGTACAGAGTATAAATGTCTGAACACAATAAATAAGTAAATGAGGTGAAGGATATAAAACCAATATGATGTAAGCATTCCTAATTGTATGTGAAATCAGCACGTTGTACCCCATAAATGCGTTAATGTATACATGATCTACCTCTTTATGATTTAATTTAAAAAAAAAGAAAAAAAATTACACACTTCCTCAAAAAGAAAAAGATGGGACAAATAACAGCCTGTGTGTATGCTGATGGAATAACACGGCAGACAGGGGATGCCAGGCTGTCAGAGAATACAGGGAGGGCTGTGGAAGCAATGACTGAGAAGTTGGCAGGGGGTGAGATTCGCCCAGGTAGGGGTGGAAGGGTTGACTTTTATAGTAGTCTGCTAGGCTGCCACTGGGGCCTAGGGTGGCTTAAGCCATGGAAATTCATTGCTCTGGAGGCTGGAAGTCCAAGGTTAAGGTGTGAGTGGGGTTGGTTCCTTCCCAGGGCTGTAAAGGAAGGTCTGTTCCAAGCCTCCCCTGGCTGCAGGCAAGCTTTGGTGTGCCTCCTCCGTGTGGGGGCACAGGCTGGGACCTCAGCTTCATCTCCACATGGTGTTCTCCCTGTGTGCGCGCCTGTGAGTTTTCCCTTTCTTTAAAAGATCTGTCATCTTAGATTGAGGCCCTGCCCTACTCCAGTATGACTTCATCTTCACAAATTTTATCTGCAGCAACCCTATTCCCAGGTGAGATCACATTCTGGGGCACTAGAGTTATGATTAACACATGAATTTCTGAAGTACACAGTTCAACCCATAACAGCTTTAAATCAGAGATGAACAAAAATTTATCTTTGGTAACAGCAGGGAAGGCCGAGTATCTGTTTGAATGTGCTGGCGGTTTTCTAGACATATTTGTGGAAGTCCATAGAAATGTTCTTCCAATTGCTTCAATTTCCTCAGAGATGTGAGAGCAAGGACATCAGCTCTCAGTGCCAGCCATGGCGCATCAAGGGGAGGGGATGTTGTAAAACTGTTCCCAGCAGGTGGGACAGAGAGTGAACTAGGGAAATACAGTAAGGTAGCCCGGTACCCTGAGGGCACTCCTGTGGTCCCAGGTCTTTATTTAAAGCAGGCACTCACTCAGTTGCGTGGTGGCGAGCAGGGAGAGAGTGCAGGGAGCTCTGTGATGAATGAGGGTTGTGGTTTTGCAAGGTGAGTGCAGGGCACAGGAGAGGAGGTGGGGCAAGGGGGCTGAGGGAATACAGGGACGTTCTAATGGTAGACCCTGGAAATCAAACTGGGTATGCGGACAGAGAGGACCCTACGTGAATACTCCAACAGCACGTGATGTACAGGGAAGGTAAGTGCCTTCTGAGGTTTGATCAGTGGCAGAACCAGAATCCAAATCCAGGCTGTGTGTGGCTCAGAGCCCATGCCGTCAGCCCCCTGTGAGAGAGACAGAGGATCAGAAAGGTGGGTGGCCAGAGGCAGGCAGGACAGGTCTCCAGAGTAGTTCTCGTCACTGACAGGCCACATAATCCTAAGCAAGGTATTCCTGCTCCCTGCAATATGACATTCCATGATGCCAGTGACCCTCCCATAAAGGACTTTTGCTCCTTTGTGCTACCAACCTCCCATCCTTCCTCCTTTTCTTCCCTGAAGTGTATTTTATGCTCATTTGCACACCTGGTGTCCATAGCTACCTTGTAGTGCAGTTACCATTAATCCTACTTCTGAGATAAGACAACGTAGCTTAAAGATGAGCACAAAAGCTGGTTAATAGCAGCTTTACTTTAAATGTAATTCTCTTCCATCTCCTAAAATACTTTCTTTTAAAAATTGTGTTTTCCTGAATTTGGAATAGGGGAATTGGACAGCAGGTGTGTCCCCGGCACTGGAAGAGTTCAGGAGCTTTAGCCCTCTTCTGGGATATTACAGAAAGGATGCAACAAGGATTGTGGCACAAGAGTACACTCTGATGGACCACTCACAAGCCTTCCGCCCTGGTCTGCAGGATTCATCTGGGAGTAATGTCCTTGTTACCAGAAGAAAGCCTGGTTAAAACGAAGTACTTACAAAGCACACTATCACTTGCCTCATTTCATATGGAGAGGAAAGTAATTGTACTCGTTCCTAGGGCTGTTTTCTCTACAAACAGAAAGGCTTCTGAAACATTTGATAAGTTTCCTTAGTAAAGTCTATTTAGCCAAATCTTCAGTCATTCTTTCATAAAACATTTATTGTGTTCTTGCTATGTGCCATGCCTGGGATTAGTCTAGGTGTTATACGTGGTCACTACAAAAGTTTTGAAACACTGTTATGATTCACTATTTCACTTCCAAGAAACACAGTTGACAACGTGCTTTCTGATTCACCTGTATAAGTTTTAACCGGCTTGGCTTATTGGTGCTGTGGGGAGGGCTTCATTTGCTTCTGTCTGTGCAGATTTTATGTTTCTTGACTTTTGGCTATCTCAAAACTTCCGTAATGACCCACATCTCTTTGCCTTTAGGAAGGCCATAGCCCATCAGTTGGATGAACCTGTAAGTGAACATTTACCCTATAAATGCTGTCTGGGAGATACACACTAAGACCTAAGGAGCGCAGAGCCATGACCACCCAGCTGGGCCGGACAAAGATGGGCTTCAAGCTGTGGGTGACGTCTGAGATCCTGGTCAGAGCTGGATTTGCCTGGAGGGCAGAGGAAGAGTCACACAGATCCATGCAGCTCCCCTGACTGTTCTCAGCATGACCTCCACACCTGCAATGACAAAGATAACAAATCCCACACAGCACTAAGGCTTTAAGATAAGCAAAGAGCAAATGATTTCTCCAGCTCTGAGTGGCCATGAAATTCAAGAGACAGGCCTGTGACCAACATGATTAGGGGCAGGAAAGAGGGCCTGAGCAGGGAGAATTGAGGGTTCATCCGGGCTTCTTGGATGAGGCAGTAACTCCACCCAGGCTCAGAGTCAAACTCGTGCTTCTCCAACCAATAAGGGAATGCAAAGCCATCCTGTTTCAGGGCTGCAGAGTCTGGCCTGGAGCAGACGTGCCCCCTGACTGGGGAGACTGCAGCCCCCACTCCTCCTTCCTGAGCCACAGTTCATAATGGAGGTGGCGCTGCTCATTGTGTCTGGTGATGGGCTTATGAATGATTTTTTTCTTTATATTATTTTACTGTTTCTTTACTTTCTATATTTGCTACAATTAGAATGTTTTAATTAACTTTAAAATATTAATGTAGTAATTAATCTTAAAAATGTGAAAATGAAGGCTTGTGACAAATGGCTTGTAAGCCCCACTCCAATTCAAATCTAGTTTTAAAGAAAGAAGGAGTAAAGACAGATGCGTCAGAGGAGAGGGTATGTGTGACTTTCTGGGACAGTACCACACTCTGTCAGTGCTTCATCACAGTAACTCTCAGGTACTGAGTGTCAGGCCTTGTGGACAACAGCAAGTTTGTCCATGATCACTCAACTACTAGGGTGTAGCCTTGAAAACACATCCACCCTCCCATACAGACAGGCAACACAGTGACATGTCAAAGGGTCCTTTTGACTTTGGCTTAGGTTATGTCTAGATGCAAATATTTCCCCACTGTCTCTGGGCCTGGTGCTAATAAAACCCACAGAGAGGTACAATTCCTCCCCAGGGTACTCCCAGGTCTGGTGGTCTTATGAGCCACTGGCAGTGCAGACAAACTTCATCTCCAATCTTCTTAGCTGAGCCAAGCTGCACACCAGACCAGGGAGTGTCCTTACAGCAGGACCACAGCTCTGAGTGCTGGGGCGGCAGAGGCAGGATGTGCCTGTGACATCTGTGAGGAACTGGGGACTTGGATGTCCAGAAGTCTAGCCATAGGTTCAGCTCATTGCCTAGAGGACATCCACTCTTTCACCACCAGAGTAGGGCCAGATTTTGATTAAAGAAAAGAACTTTCCATCGATGCAGGCAAAGATGGCTTTGAGAGCAATCCCTAACATCATGTTGAATAAATTAAGAAGAATTGCTGAATATTTAAAAAAAAATTGTGAAAGAAACAAAAATTAACAAGCAGAAAAATTAGCATCCCAAGAAAGAGAATATTCAAGCGATAAAGTGGAGAAAATATAACTGATGTTTATATTTATAAAACAAGAGCAGGCTGGTATGAAATAGTACCAGTCAGAGATCTTAGAAATAAAAGAAAAATGAGCTTATTGAAAAGAAAATGTGCTTCAAAGACACTTTGTACAGAAGTGAGAAAATGGTAGGTGCTGCCAGATCAAACAGGATGATCCTGCCAGTGCGTAGGACAGAAGGGCCAGGAGAGGAGGGCGGGGAGAAAGTCAAGACGGGGGATGGAATTAGTCCATGCTAGAAGGCTGTGTTAATTTAACTGTAATAATCAGTAACGACACATTCAAGAAAGTTCAATTAGATATACTTAAAAAGAACATTATTTTGTAAAAATTTAACAACTGTGTACTTAATAATTTCAAAAAATGAAAACTATTTGTTAATTTTAAAGTGAACTAACCTTTCAATGACTTTGTTGTGTCTGCTTTTTCTTGGAGAGCATTTGAATATTTGGTTGCAGCGTGGAGGTCCATGGTTTCAGTCGATCCTCTAAATGAGTATCAGTCATTTGCGACCTTAGGGCATCTTGATTTGGGTTAGATAGCAGAAGGTATTAAATGGTTGGAAAGGAAGGAATCATTTGGGTATTCTACTGCATTTTCCCATGGATCTTTCTTAGTATCAAACAATGACTTTAAAATGTCATCTACTGAGAACTAAATCAATTCCAACTTTAGTTCTTTAGATGGCTTGGTGGTATCAACCAGGTGAGGCTGAAATGCTAATTTGAGTGTGACGTCATGGTCAAAGTCAGTCAGCCTTTCAGTCTACTCTCCAAATAATAGGTCTCTAACAGCTGCATATTCTTCAAATGATTTGCATATCTCATTCTCTCATCAATGGCCTTGGGGGGGGGAAATGTTCATCCCAATTTTTTTTTAAAAAGATAGCTTTTTAAAAAAAAGTCTGGATTTTTTGCCACCAAACACACACACAGTTTTACCTTGCAAAGAAATACTCAAGTCATTTTGATTTGCTATGATATTACATGGAAATGCTGCATTCCTGTAGAAATCTTCTTTCAATAATTCACATTGCTGATTCTATTATTCATAGAAGTTATCTATCTGTTTTTGCAAAGATTAAATTTTGGCTAACACCTGTCCCTGAGATAGTCAATGAACTTTAGAATGATATGGTAAATCCACCCTAAATACCTCATTGTTCAACTTTAGCATGTTATGAAACTGATTAGGCCATGTTGCCTTTTCGGGAACACAGTAACAATGCTTACAACTTGTTGCAAAGTGTCACTTAAAATAGTAGCTTTAGCACAGAGATTTTGTTGATGCCAGAGACAGTGAAAAGAAACCAGAGCATCTAGATCTGTTAAGACTTTTTTAATCTGTGCAATAAATCCTTCCTGTTTGCCTGCCATGGAGTGTGCACCATCTGTATATACACTCACTAAATTTTGTCCAACTTCATGGCATTTATCTTGAAAGTTGTTGAAGATATCTATTTCCCATTTCCTGTTTGCCTGAGTGCCCAAGGTGACTAACTCTTCTTATCAAAGAAAATCTTCTATTATGACCTGAATGAAGAATAAAACTTGTGCCAAATAGTATCAGTTGATTTACACAAAGCGATTGAATAATTCCTTTTGAAGTGTTGCCTGAAGTTGTTTTGTTAGATTGAGGGCTAATTCATGCTGCCATTCAGTATGGTTCTCTCTGAAAGAGGCAGTTGTTTGTACTTTGAAATAGTAGTGGGAGACTAAGCATTTTACAACCTCAAACATTCGTTCTTTCACAATTTCCATATCACTGAATGGCTTCCTTTTTTCCCTGAGTATATAACCTGCTTTATAAGTTGTTTCAGTGGCATTATTTTCAGGTCTTACTGCTGCTTGAAAGAATTATCTTTGTTTAAACTTTTCATCTTTAATTTCTGCAACATAACTTTTCATGCCTCTCCCTCTAATTTAAACTATTTTGGGTCCTTGTGAGTGTTATAATGTTGATGAGCATTGAATTTATTTAATGCCAATATCGCAATGTCACAAAGCAAAAAAAAAAAATCATCTTATCTTTAGCAGAAATAAGATAATATTGCAATTCCCAATCCTCCTTAAAAAACCTGTTTTCTTCCTTCAGTATTTTCTTACTCTTCTTTGACATGATGGGCTGTTAAGCAGACAGAATTAAAACATGCTGTTGAGCTGTGCAACTACTCAGAAATTCCCCTTCAAACAGAAACACAGTGCACTGTTGTCAAACCCTGATAACGGACTGGCATTCAGCCCCCACAAACTCTCTCCAGCCAGCCTCATGGGATAGGGGTGCCAAGTCGGGGAGGAGGTTAGAACTAAATCGTGAGCATAACAGTCGTCAATTTAGCCCTTATGGCTTACTAATGTTCTAATTGTGCCGGTCAATCTGGGAGAGTTATTTCATTGAAACATTTAATTGGTATTTTGGTATTGGTATTGGTATTTTAACTATATTTATTTGGTATTGGTATTGGTATTTTAAATATATTTGTTTTAAAAGTAAAATAAAAATATAAAAGATGAACAAAAATATATCAATAAGAAGAAAAAGTCTAGGATTTACATGTAAAGGACCTAGGAAGCTAAAGAAATTAAAAAAAAAAGTTGCATGATTTATATCAAAAAATACATAAAAATAAAAGGATTTGTTTTGTAAAATTTGGATTTGGTCCAAGAGTTACAGAAAGAGAACAGAAAAAACGAATGGGAGAAAAAGTCAAAGATAGAATAAAAGAGACTGGGCAAGTGCTGGAATGTTTAGATCAAAAGGGCACGCAGGTCTCTAAGCAGAATAAAGAAAAATCCAACTTGGATGTATTTTGGAAAATGAAGGGAAAAACCATATAAAAGCTTCCAGAAAGGAAACAAAGGTTTTGTACAAAGGAGAAAGAATCTAAACAACAATAAACCACAAGTTTCTGATTGGAAATACTGGCTACCAGAGACAATGGAAGAATAACTTTGTTGTTATGAGAGGAAGTAATTTTCATCCTAGAATTATATAGTGACTCAAATAATCACTGATGTATACGATCACAATAAAAGCATTTTAGACAACTAAAGTCTACACAACTTTCCTTATAAGAATTTTTAAAACTCTAATACATAAAGTGAAAAAGGAATGCAAGGTGAAATAAATCAATGAGAGAGAAACATTTTTGCATAAATAAAACAAAGGCAACGTTTCATTAAATATCCATGTTGGCTATTTAAAAAAATCAATATTACGCTGATCCCAAAATGAAAGGACCACTATATAGAATGTGGGGAGGAGGAAGTATTTGTTACTATATATGGGAAAGTATATAGATAACTATTTTAATTTTAGATTTTGCAAAAATATGCTCCTGTGTTGTTTGGATGATGGCAGCCTTTTAGAGTCTGAAAAGAAAATCAGCAACTTGTAGAAGAGGAAATAAAAGAATCTTCTTTTTATTTATTTTTTTTATTTTTTTGAGACAGGAGCCTCAAGCTGTCCCCCTGGGTAGAGTGCTGCGGCATCACAGCTCACAGCAATCTCCAACACCTGGGCTTAAGCAAGTCTCCTGCCTGAGCCTCCCGAGTAGCTGGAACCACAGGCGCCTGCCACAACACCCAGCTATTTTTTTGGTTGCAGCCATCATTGTTGTTTGCAGGCCCCGGCTGGATTCGAACCCGCCACCTTGGGTGTACGTGGCTGGCACCTTAGCCACTTGAGCCACAGGCGCCAAGCCAAAGAATCTTCTATTAGAATGGGAATAGTGCTCTTAGCTAATGCTTTAGTTAATATCTCCTTAATTTCCTTCTGACATCTATTGGTTGACTGTCTAAATGAAAACGAGAATAGCCACTGTGGCTCTCAGGCTTAGCTGCACGTTAGAATTACCTGGTCATGTTCATAATGCTCACTGCCCAGGCCCCAACCATATTCATTAAATAAGAATCTCTGCTGGTAGGACTCAAACATCAACAGGTTTAACAACTCCCTTTAATTCTAATGTGCAGCTGAGTTGGCTAACCAGGAGGATGGAGGGCAGGTGCTTCAAGGGAGAAGGTTGAACTTTAGGTGGGACCAGATGGCAGAGTGACAGTGGGAGGGTCCCTGCACCTCAGACATTTGCTTGTTCTTCTATGGGCTGTGGGGCTGGTACAGAGGAGCGCTACAGACCCTGCCAGACCTGAGAAGGCTGATTCCATAAGACTACTCTCAGAAAAACTAAAATCCATGCATTCCTTATATGATGCACCCTGTGCAGAGCCTGACTGCTCCTGGTTGTCAGATCGCACACTTTCCCGCTGCTCTGTCTGTGCACAGCGCTCCAACACGGCCTCCTCTTTAGGAACTTGCTAGGCATTTTTACATCCATCATAGTGGGCAGAGCCTTGCTGAGCACTGCAGTGGGTCCCAGTGCCAAGCCCTGCCCAGCCTGAGACACCTTCTCCTTTCCCCTTGGCTTGTGCTCATGTCTCTAAGGCTGTGCATCTCTGCTGCTGCAGGAATGTGCCATCCAACCATGTCCTTTGTCCCTCAGCTCTGCGAAGGCCTCCTGGACTCCCCAGTCAGAGCTGAGTCCTTCTGCCTCTGTGCCCCCTCACTTTGTTTCCCCTCCACAAAGCAGCAGTCACAACTGTGGATTGTAATTATATTTCTTAGGTTTTTGTTTCTCTTGACTGTCTTCACTCATCACTAGTGCAACGGCCAATGAAGATTTATGAGACGATGGCCAGGCGCGGTGGCTCACGCCTGTAATCCTAGCTCTCTGGGAGGCTGAGGTGGTAGATTGCCTGAGTCCATGAGTTCAAGACCAGCCTGAGCAAGAATACGATTCCATCTATGAAAATAGCCAGGGGTTGTGGTGGGTGCCTATAGTCCCAGCTACTCAGAAGGCTGAGGCAAGAGGATAGTTTCAGCCCAAGAGTTTGAGGTTGCTGTGAGCTATGATGACACCATGGCATGGCACATTACCAGGGGGCAACAAAGTGAGACTGTGTCTCAAAAAAAAAAAAAAAATAGGGAGGGAGAAGGGAGGGGGGAATGGGTGGAGGGGGGGGATTGGAGGGATCACTTCTGAGGTCTTTCTTACAGGGGTACAAGTGAATCTTTCTAAGAGTAGAATGTGAACGTTTTAAAACAATAACTGAGAAAATGACATGAAGGCTGTGTTGACCAGTTCGATGGAAGTATTTCAGATTGCATGTGAAAACCCCACACTGTACCCCAGAAGTACATTAATGTACATAGTTAACCATTCAATAAAAAAAAAAGTCAAAAAAAATAGGAAGATTTACTAGATGAATGAATGAAATCAGCTAAGACCCTAAATAACTTGCAAAACAAAGATCTTGAGCTGAGCTAAAAATCAGAATTAATATGAGAATTTGTTAAAAATCTCAACCCAAAGTCAACCCCGAAGACTGACTCAGTAGATGAGGTCCTTTCTGCACTTTTCAAGGACTTTTCCAGCTGAGTCTAATTTAGCAGTTCTGGGGACCTGCTGTAGCTTTGGTGATTCTTTTTTGGGCGGTTTGTGCTTTTGCCTTTCTCCCAGGCTCACAGTGCAGAAAACCATGGCTAGTTGTTGGGTCTGCCTGACCCCTCCCTCTCCAGGAAGGTGGGAGAGGCCAGCTGCTCCTCTAGCATCCTGACTTCATAAGGAAGAGTCTTAGCCTGAAACCTTCTGAGGGCTGTTCCCTAAGCAAGGCCGTCCTGTGCCCAAGCAGTCATGGGAGGCTAAGCTGACAGCAGATTTGCATTTTGGCTAACTTCTAAATCCAAGAGGATTTGAGGAAAATAGAGGAACATTTTGCTATTGGGATCCTGTCATCTCATTACCTGATAGGATTGACAAGCTTAGTATGAGCAGTCTGCCTTTCAGCCTCCATCTTTTCCTAAATGAATATTGATGCAGTGTGTACCTTTAATTAATATTCATTGTGATAAAGGAATTACACTCATTCACTTTTAATTATATTCTTCTCGCATAAACAGGCTTTTAATAACAGATCTTCCAAGATGCAAAAGCAATCTCTGTGCCCCTGGCCTTGTCTGATGTCAGGAAAGCTGGGATTACTATTTGTTATTTGGTACAGTAGCAGGTGCTGTGGGTTGAAAGTCAGCCAGCTCTTCTAAGTTCTAGCCCCAGCTCTGCCAAAGCTACCCTGGTTCCTTGGGCCAATTCCTTTCCTTCCTGTGCCTCAATTTTTTTTTATCTGAAAAATGGTGATTGGACCAATTTAGGGTGGTCCAATGGGTCTCACTTACAGGGGGCATGTTGGGATTACTCAGGGGAATTATCTAAAAATTCAAAAGCCCAGGCTACATTCCAGACCAATTAAATTAAAATCTCTATGGGCAGGGTTCAAGCACTAGTATTTTTAAAAAGATTTCTAGATGGAACTTTTTTAACAGTGAGAAGCTGATGGTTGATAACTGTTGGTACAGGCATCGTTCTCCCCAGACTTCTAGGTGCTTGGGGTTCTTCTTTGCGTTGCAGTTGCACAAGGCCCAGAAGGAGGAATGGCACGGGCTTCAAGCATCTCAGCTTTGCCCTGTGCGCCTGCTGGGATTGCCTCAGTGATACTCTCCGGACACCTGCTATGCTCCAGACACGTCCGACACTTCATCTGCTGGTCATCAGACAGATACATCTCATGTCCACTAGATGTGAGGCATGGGGGATTTGATAGTGGTGGACAAGGCAGTTTTTGTCCTCGTAGAACTTACGATATAGTAAGGGAGAAAGACTTTAAGCTATTAATTAACAATTACACAAGTTTAAGGAGTTGCAAAAGAAAACTACAGGCTGCTATCAGAGCACAGAGCAGCCGTGGGGAAATACTGGTAAGAGGAACTTTTATGAAGCAATGTCTAGGATCTAAGGTGGGAGAAAAGGAGGAGTTTGTTCTGTAAATAGATGCGGGTAGCAATCGGGTTAGAGAATACTCCCACAGGGCAGACGTTGTTAGTCCTGTTGTACAGATGAGCAAACCCAGGCCCAGAGAGGCCCATTACTTTTCATGAAGTCCAGAGCAACCACTCTGGTTCTGACTTTTCAGGGAGATAGAAGAAACCACATGGTGGGATCTGAATGGCCAAAATGACTTCGGCGCAGCTGAGCAGGGTAGAAATCAGGTTGGTATAGGAAAGGAATGAAGCCATAGGCAGAGCATGCCACTTGCTGGGTCATACAATAGGCCACGTATTAGTCCTGGGAAGAGTGTCACCATGTCCAACAGGAATCCAAGATGACTGTAAGGATCTGTAGCAAGACACATGGAAGGGTCCAAGAGCAGGCGAGAGCTAGACAATGCCAGCAGGTGGTCCGAGCAGGGAAATCTTTCAGCCAAGCTGGGAAGGACAGGACCACACTGCAGCTTACTTAGGAAATAAGGTGAGTAGTACCAGCAGATCTGGAAATCTGGGTGGCACTGAGATGTGAGATTAAAAGGCGTCAGAGCCAGGATAGCACCAGGGCACTTAGATGTGAGATTAAAAGGGGCACTTGATGCTGAGGTCTGAGGTTTGATGTATACTCTTGGTTGAGAATCATTAATCTAGACCAACCTTTCCAGTTTTCAGAGGAGGAAACTGAGGCGCTTCTGGTGGGCGTCTGATCTTCTGAAGGGCGTGTGCCATCTGATCTGCACACATGGGGACTGTTTGTGCCCGGGTAATAGACAAGCAAACAGGCTATGAGAAGTGAAATGATTTGCTTGCCCAAGGTCATCGGGCTGGCCTGGGACAAGAATTTATTCCTTTTTTCCAGTCTTGAGATCTTTCTCCTGCTTCAAGCACCAGATTATAAAGTGAGAGTTCAGGCTTTTCTCCCAGGAGGCAAGACCTGACCTTCCTCAACCTGGACGGTCTAATGGCCTCCAATCCATTTCCTGTGTGTGTCACCAAGGCCCTAATGGAGTGCAGTGATAAGGGGAAAGGGGAGCGGTAATTAGTGGCCCCAAGGCATGAGTGACGCTTGGACAACCGGCTGGCCACCCACTGTGCATTTGGCACCCCAAGGGCTCCCGAAACTGGAGCCAAAATGCCAAGTACATCAAACTTCAGTGTCACCAAGGTCTGAGCTCAGCTGCTTCCTTAGCATTTGCAAAATGTCCTCCCCCCATTCTTCCCCTTGCATCTTCCCTTGGCCACTTTCAGGAGCAGATGAGCTGAGGTTACATGCAGCTGATCCCAGACTTGCTGGTTAATTATCTTGGCCTGTAATTAGTGTTTACTATTCCTCATTCCTTGCCAACTCATGCAGATAATGTATCATTTCGCTCTCTGCAGAAAATCCTTTGGGAGGGCTCTGAGGAGGCCACGAAATAAAATTTTCTGGTAGTGGCAGACTTTTGGAGATGTTCCCTCCACTGAGTGCCTGTTGTCTCAAGCCACCCATACCCCACCTCCGGCACTATCCCTACTCCCTCTCTTTATCACAAATTCTCTCAGTTATCAAATCATGCCAAGGTTCCCTCCTGAGCATTTCTTGGTTTCTTTGTCTCCCTGCCTTTGAGCCCTCTGATCTGCTCAAGTCTTGCCCTCTCTGACCTGGACTCTCTCATAATATTTTGCATTTGTTGTTGAGACTGAGTCTCACTCTGTTGGCCTGGGTAGAGGGCAATGGCATCATCACAGCTCACTGCAACCTCCAATTCCTGAGTAGCTAGGACTATAGGCACGTGCCACAATGCCTAGCTAATTTTTAAATTTTTGGTGGTTTCACTAAAAAAGTGAAACTAAGTTTCACCTTTGATCAGGCAGGTCTCAAACTCCTGAGCTCAAGCAATCCTTCCTCCTAGAGGAGGATTTGAGCATTCCAGAGCTACCATATTTTTCCAGAGCTACAATATTTTTTTATGGGCCTCCCTGTTCTCATCCTGCAGGCATTTCCTCTACAACACAGGCAGACTGATCTTTCCAAACTGTCAGTCTGGCTGTGTTTCTCTCTTATCTTCAGCCCAACCATTTTAGGTTGCAATGTAATGCCCTATCCCAGTTGTTCTCAACCTTCGGAATGCTGCGACCCTTTAATATAGTTCCTCATGTTGTGGTGACCCCCAACCATAAAATTATTTTCGTTGCTACTTCGTAACTGTAATTTTGCTACCGTTATGAATCGTAATGTAAATATCTGATATGCAGGATGCATTTTCATTGTTACAAAGGAATCGCGACCCACAGGTTGGGAACCGCTGCCCTATGCACTATAGTCTACCTCTTTTTAAGCACTCTCTTTCATCTGGTTTTTACACTTGTTTAATTCAGAACTGCTGCATTTGCCCTCTCTCTTCCCTCCTGCACACATCCCACCACAGGCACATGTGTGCACACACATGTGCACACGTGCAATCCATCCATCCATCCATCCACTCTCTGATCTGGAGGCCAGAAAATGGGGCAGGAAGGGGATCTGGTTGCCTAGGCAAACACTGTAAGAACCAACACAGGGAAAGCAAGATGGCCTCACTCTATGTGGCTTTGGGAGACAGGATTAGAAACTGGTAGTAAGTTTTATTTATTTATTTATTTATTTATTTTTGAGACAGAGCCTCAAACTGTCCCCCTGGGTAGAGTGCAGTGACATCATAGCTCACAGCAACCTCCAACTCCTGGGCTCAAGTGAGTCTCCTGCCTCAGCCTCCCAAGTAGCTGGGACCACAGGTGCCCACCACAATGCCCGGCTATTTTTTTGGTTGCAGCCGTCATTGTTGTTTGGCAGGCTGGGCTGGATTCGAACCCGCCACCTTAGGTGTATGCACTGAGCCAGAAACTGGAAGTAAGTTGCTGGAGCACCAGGCAGGCTCCCCTAGGGAATAGTAAGTGTGTCCGTGGCAGCCTACAGCACAGCCCGTCTGTCCCAGATGCTGCAGGCACAATTCCTGCAGGGGGCTTTGTCAGGTAGTTGGTGGCTGTCAAACAGCATTCTAATTCCAAGATTCTATAAATCTCTTATGCAAATGCCAGACCAAGTTCTACTCTTTCCAGAAAGACCTTCCCTTAGGAGAAATCTCCCACCTCCCTGAACATTCGTGCCCCCATCCCCCACACATTCCACACTCCCCAACACAGAGTCTCCACCAGACACTGGGAACTTTACCAAACTGGCCTTAATCTCAAATTGTTCCTGATGTTCAGTGAAGTCACAGCTCACACAGACTTAACTCTACGAGCTGGAGGGGAAAGAAGAGTGAGAAAGTAACTTGAATAATGAGGGGCAGCTGCCTGGCCAGGCGAGCAGGTGAGGGAGCTGAGGGCCTGCCCTGCTCCCTGTGAGTTTCCCCGCCTTGCCCCTGTGTGCTGCCCGGAGCTGGTGTCATCCTGATTCACAGGGCTGCTGAACGCCAGCCAGTAACTCCAGCTGAGGCACCAGCACAGAGCAGAAACCACCTCCAACACTGGAGAGCAAAGGGCTGGTGGCTGGAGCTGGACTTGTGGAGAGGCCTTAAGTCAGTACATGTGGGGCCTTCCTGGGAGAGTTGAAAGGACAAATGGGGTGGCGTCTGGTTTCCCCTCCTAGCAGAGGCTGTTAAGTACTGCTCACTGGCTGAGGCCTCCCACTACTCTGGTGAAGACCACCCTATGGGAAGGCCTCAAGCTTTCCAGTGTGTCAGAAGTTAATTCCTGAATAGTTGTTTAGAGAACGAATTCCTTTAGTCTTTCAGGATTGGTGTGGTGGAAGGTCTGATGGCTGACCCCAATATGCTCCCTCACCTATTCTGTGATTTTAGGCAAGTCTCCTTCTCTTTCTTGGGCTCAGACTCTTTCTTTTCTTTCTTTCTTTTTTTTTTTTTTTTTGCAGTTTTTGGCTGGGGCCGGTTTGAACCCACCACCTCTGGTATATGGGGCCAGCGCCCTACTCCTTTGAGCCACAGGCTTCACCCTGGGCTCAGACTCTTTGTTTGTGGGGTGGGGTGGGAAAAGGGGAGCAGAGAGTGGATTACATGATGGCCATTTTTTCTTACAATGTGGATATGCTAGGATTTTCTGAGTTTGCTCTTTCACTGGTCTGCAAACTTGTTTTCTATAAAGGGTCAGATATTTTAGCTTTTGTAGACCACACGGACTTTATTTTTGACAGCTATTCAGTACTGTCATCTTTGTATGAAAGCAGCCACAGATGACAAATAAATGAATGAATGTGGCTTTGTGTTGATAGAATGTTATTTACAAAGCAAGTGAGTGCTGAACCCATGGTGCTGAACCTAAGGGCCTCCATATGTAAAGGGTTCTTGATAAGTGTTGGTTGAATTAATGAATCAAGTAAACCAAATAAAGCCTCAATAGCCAGATTGATTTCCTTTTCATTTTGCATTTTTTATACGTCCGTCAGTTTCATGAGGATGGGGCTCCACTATCAATTTCTACAAGTCTCATTAGCTTTCAGACAAGACTCGGGGGTTTTCAGAATACATTGGATGGATATGATAACTGACAGAGATGCATTTTTGCTCATGTTTCATTTGCACCAGCTGGCTGAGGTTTTTGGTAACGTGTAGCCTATAAACTCATCCATGTATACTCCATCTAGGCAAAGGCTGCAGACTCTGAGTTCTGAGAGTCCCCAGCAGCAGGAGCAGGTGGGTTTGGAGCCTAGGGCTCGAGAGAGAATTTGTCAAATTTTGCTAATTAATCTGGGATCCATCTCTCCCTCAGCCTGCCAGGGAGATGCCAGTGGGATGCAGTTAGTTATTTTCCTGGGGAATTCCCATCGTACTTTTTTTCTGTCCTGAGTGGAAGACGAGTCTGTGTGCCTTAGCCACATGTTGCTGTCACACTTCGCCCCAATTTAGAATGTGGATTTGTTCCCACTTGATTTCAAAGTCACGGAGCTGAGTTTAATTTAGGGAAATCTTGGTTCCCAGGTGTAGGACACTTCCAAACGCTTGGTCAATCAATTTTAGAAAATTGAAAAGGGGCACAGAGAGTAGTGATTCTAAGGTCCTGTGCATCAAGCTCCCCACATCTGTCCAGGAGACAGAAGGTTGTGCCCTTGCTCAGGAATGCCGGCCGTGACAGGGAGCTGGTTTGCTTTTGGGGGCGGATGATTTCTGTTTTGTGTCTTGTAACTCTAATTCTCATTGATATTAATAGTAATAGCAGCATTCTTTCTCATAGGAGTTACCTGTAAGAAAGCATTTTCACATGTCTATTGTTTGATTTTCACGAGGTTGTTGGGAAGAGGCCTGGGCCCATCCTGCCACTACCACATCACCGAGGGGGAGCACAGGTGCGTGGGTCCATGGGTCCATGAGTCTGTGGGTCTGTGGGTCTGTGTGTCTGTGGTCTGTGAATCCATGACGGGGTCTGCTCACTCCCCACATAATGGTGATTTCGACTATGCCAGGAATTTCCTTTTGAAAAATAACAATTATTTTAACAGGCCCAAGGAAGGGAGTAGGAGAAAGCATTGTAAGAGCCTCTTCTTGAGGAAATGTAAACAGAGTTGTTTAACTTTTTGAGTTTTGTATTTTGGATAGCCTCAAGTGTGTTTGTTAAAAGTTTAAAACTCTCCATTAATAACATTGAAATGCACGATAGAACTAAAAAAAAAAATCACAAGAGGAAAAAAATGAAATGGAAAAAGCCAATGAAATCAGATATAATAAGGAAAGAGAAAAAAGCTCAGAGCTCAAAGCTCATAATTAGAAATTATGTCAGCATAACACACAAAATAAAAAACTCAAAATGGTTTCAATGAGTAATTCTACTAGGTATTAAAAAATGCCAATCTTGGCAGCACCCATAGCTCTGTGGGTAGGGCATCAGCCACATACACTGAGGCTTGTAGGTTTGAACCCAGCCAGGGCCAGCTAAAATCAACAATGACAACTGCAACAAAAAAATATCTGGGTGTTGTGGTGGGTACCTGTAGTCCCAGCTACTTGGAAGGCTGAGGCAAGAGAATCACTTAAGCCCAAGAGTTTGAGGTTGCTGTGAGCTGTGACGCCACAGCACTGTATCTAGTGTGACATAGTGAGACTTTATCTCAAAAAAAAAAAATGCCTATCTTATACGTTCTGTCTCAGATAACAGAAAGAGAAAGTACCTTATGGTGTGATTTTTTAAGGTTGACATAGTCTTTTTTTTTTTTGCTGATTTTGGCCAGGACCGGGTTTGAACGCACCACCTCTGGTATAGGCTGGCACCCTACTACTCCTTTGAGCCACAGGCCCCGCCCAAGGTGGACATAGTCTTAAAGTCAAAATTTGACAAGGACGGTATGCAAAGTAATATTTTAGGTCGCTTTCACTTATAAATATAGTTTTAAACCAAATAGAAACAAATGGACATTGGCAATATAAAAAAGAGTGACTGATTCCCATTTACGTCAACTTCATTATAAACATTTAAGGTTTATTTAACAAATAATAAAAAATCATCCATTCATTTTCTACACAAATAGAAGGAGAAACATTATGCAATCCTAAGGACAAAGAAGAAGAACTTGATAAAATTTAGCATTTATTTGTGATAAAAGCTCTTTGCGAGCTTGGCAGACAACTACATAAACCCTTCAGCAAATTCATACAGAATGGTGAGATGTTAAAAGCGTCTCTCCTAGAGTGAGAATGGTACAAAATGTCTCCTTTCTACTTCTGTATTCACTATTATTCTAGAAGTTCTAGTTTGTGTAGTCAAATTATACAAAGAAAAGTGTCTAAAAAGTTTAAAAGGAAACATTTAAACTGTCATCTTTATAAATATGTGATTATATATGTAGAAAATCCAAAGACTCTATAGATCAATTATTAGAATTAATTCCAAAATTTAGTAAGTTTACTAGATACAAAAGCCAATGTACAAAAATCAAATGTATTCATATCTACCTGCAACAAGCAGCTAAAACACAAAATTCTAAAATATATCATTTATAAGAGAGCAGAAGAAGTATCACATAGCTAGAGTCTTATCTAACAAAAGATGTGCATGATCCCTTTGCTGGCAGCCATGGGATATTACTGAGAGATACGACGGAAAACCAAACTAACTACAAGAGAGAGAACAAGCTCAGGACTGTAAGACTTGGTATTTTTGTAAATATGATATTTCTTCCATATTAATCTAAAGATTCAGTGTAATCCCAATCAAAATCCCAAAGAATTATCTTTCCAAAAGTTTCCAAAGAAACTTGACAAGCTGATTATAACATTCATATGGAAATTTTAAGGGTCAAATAGCCAAGATACTTTTTTTTTTTTATTTTATTTTATTTTATTTTTTTTTGGAGACAGAGCCTCAAGCTGTCCCCCTGGGTAGAGTGCTGTGGCATTACAGCTCACAGCAACCTCCAACTCCTGGGCTCAAGCGAGTCTCCTGCCTCCACTTCCCAAGTAGGTAGGACCACAGGCACCTGCCACAATGCCCAGCTACTTTTTGGTTGCAGCCATCGTTGTTTGGCGGGCCTGGGCTGGATTCAAACCTGCCACCTTAGGTGTATGTGGCTGGCGCCTTAGCCACTTGAGCCACAGGCGCTGAGCCTTTTTTTTTTTTTTTGGCTGTGGCTGGGTTTGGCGCCCTACTCCTTTGAGCCACAGGTGCCACCCCTAGTTTTTTTTGTTTTGTTTTGTTTTGTTTTGAGACAGAGTCTTAATCTGTTCCCTTAGGTAGAGTACCATGGCATCACAACTCACAGCAACCTCCAACTCCTGGGCTTAAGCAATTCTCTTGTCTTAGCCTCCCAAGTAGTGGGACTACAGGTGCCCACCATGATGCCCGGCTATTTTTTGGTTGTATTTGTCATTGTTGTTTGGCAGGCCTGGGCTGGATTTGAACTGACCAGCTCTGGTGTATGTGGCTGGCACCTTAGCCGCTTGAGCTACAGGCTCTGAGCCACATTTCTAATAACTTTTATAATGAAATAGAAGGAAACAGACTAGAAAATTTTAACTTTATCTGATAGGAAGTAACATCAAAGTAGTTTCTATTCTAACAGTGCAAAAGGTTTTATTTTAACGAAGTATCTAAGAGAATCGTCAGAGAAAACATCATCAAAATAACCTTTATCAATGTCACAACAGCTATTATCTATGTGCTACTACCTCTTCGGTGTCTCCTGAGAGTAAACATCCTCACAATCATGGTGAAACCTTAACTAGATGGGTCAACGTGGGGTGAGTGGGGTGGGCGGGATGGGATGAGGCGAGGTGGGAAGGAGTGTGAGCTGAGCAGACTAGGTCATCCTTATGGCTGCAGCTAATGGGTTTCTGGAAACTTTGCTTTATGTCATTGAAGGTGGCACTGGGTTATGATATGAAGGATGAAACTAAGCAGGTGAAGGAGCTAAGGAAATTTTGCTCCAAAATATGATTCCTTGGTATAAAAAATAATTTGAATTAAAGGCCTTCATGACCAGGAAGCATTGGAAGAGGCCTTTCCTCTATCTACATATAACCTGAGTGAACTGACTGAGAATCAAAAAGGGGCTCCTGACTTCCTTATTACACACTAATAGACCTGGCCCCAAGGTCATCTGAAGCACAGATACCGGCTCTCAGGTTAATCTACAAATCAATCTGTTTCCCTCCTCCTGTAAGTCCCCTCAGCAGCCACTTGCTGTGCCGGCACTTTCCACACTCTCCCCCTCCCTTCTAAAGGGCGTCTAGAAAGTCTCTGACCACCACTAAGACTTTGGGTAATCATTCTTACGGTTACCCTACGCCCATGGTATTTAGAAATAAAGCTTTCTCTTTTTGATCTACCGTAATTGTGAGTTGATCTTTCAGTGAACCAACCAAGGGCAAAGGGTGGGTTTCGCTGCTGATCCTTATCCCGGGCAGGACTGGAAGGCCTTCTTCATCCCATCAGCGAAGCCAGCTGATTTCCACCCACCACGGATTGTCACATTAGCTGAATTCACCAGCTCTTGGTGCAGATGTCCATTCTATAGAGGGACATGATCGTCATAGCAACAGAGAAAACCCTCACAGTCCATTATCTCACCTCTGTCAATACACAACAAAACCCATGTCACAGCATTCAATTTTCTGTTCATGGAATGTGCCTTTTCCTGCTCACTGACTTGGCACAATGCAGCCATTTATCAGAATGTCAGGGGCCATTGTCTTAAAGGTTCTGGGTCCCAGGAAAGCTTCTGGTCCCCGTGAGCAGTGCAGGAGTCTCTTTCTAATTACAGCCCTTCTGAAGTCCTTGTCCTTTACTTTAAATAAAGTGTCTAGCCATATGTTCAAGGAGTAGTAGTCTTAAGTTTTACATCTTGCCTCATTTTCTTTGGAACCCGTCAATGTCAGAGCTTTTTACAGTGTTACTGTAAAAATGTACTGAACTTTGGTTGAGAAAACTGGCTTTTCTGAAGATAAAGCAGTTTTCAAAAAAGGTTGTGTGGGAGGCTGTGTCCTGGTTGCAAAAATAGTGACATCAGGCCTTTCAACGGATTCCCTACTTAGAATTTAGCTAGCTTTTTCTTTTCTTTTCTTTTCTTTTTTTGAGACAGAGCCTCAAGCTCCCTGGGTAGAGTGCCGTGGCATCACAGTTCATAGCAACCTCCAACTCCTGGGCTTAAGCAATTCTCTTGCCTCAGCCTCTCAGGTAGCCGGGACTATAGGCACCTGCCACAACGCCTGCTATTTTCTGGTTGTAGTTGTCAGTATTGTTTGCTGGCCCAGGTCAGATTGGAGCCCACCAGGTCTGGTACATGTGGCTGGCTCCTTAGCTGCTTGAGCTTTAGGCACTGAGCCTAGCTAGTTTTTTCAATGCTGTGTTAACTGTTTTTCCTCTCTGAATTTAAACCCTCTCTGTCTCTGTCTCTCTCTTTTTTTTTCTTTCTTTCTTTTTTTTTTTTTTTTTTGCGACAGAGCCTCAAGCCATCCCCCTGGGTAGAGTGCCTGTGGCATTACAGCTCACAGCAACCTCCAACTCCTGGGCTCAAGCGAGTCTCCTGCCTCCGCCTCCCAAGTAGCTGGGACCACAGGCGCCCGCCACAACGCCCGGCCATTTTTTTTTTTTTT
>CAUYTI010012530.1:0-33944 GCA_963575145.1 Galago senegalensis
GCTACTTGGGAGGCGGAGGCAAGAGACTCGCTTGAGCCCAGGAGTTGGAGGTTGCTGTGAGCTGTAATGCCATGGCACTCTACCCAGGGGGACAGCTTGAGGCTCTGTCTCAAAAAAAAAAAAAAAAAAAAAAAAGAAATAGTATGTTGCCAGCATCTGAGTGAGAACTCATACCCAGAGCAAATGCTTTGCTTTTATTTTATGCTTTTAATATTTAGGAATATATCCATGAGTGTCCATTTTTTGAAGTTTGTATAAATAAATTAGTAATAAATATAAAATTTGGTTTGAATATTTTTCTCTACTTTGTTTATCGAATTTGTTTTGCATGATGGATCTCAGCCCATGCAAATGATCCCAACTTCCTAATTAGTGAGGTCTGAATGAAAGACAATTAAAGATTACCTCCTTGGGGACTGATGACTATGCAAGCTGAGGGTGGCTGGCCCCTACTGACAACAGCTTGACTACTTATTTCCTCCCTGCCAGGAGATTAATGGGGTCCACATTGAATACTTAAGTATTTAAAATCACTCATGTAATAGAAGCATTGTTAAGCAAGCCTTCCTTAAATTTTGTTGTTGAAAATATGATAAAATTGGTGTCTGAATCCTGGCAGTCAATGGGTAATCTTGAAAAATCACTTAATATCCCCGTTGGAAAAACAATTAGCTGGCATGTCACATATGACCTGAATAGCTTTAACTCTTTTGCTAGCATAGAGGAGGATTATATGAAGCTGAGGGCTTACACTTAGTTCTCCCATGTGGAAATATATATTTACAGGAACGTGGGTTTAAATTGATTGCTTGCTATAAACAAAGATGTATCTCCAATTTCTATTTATTTCTTTTATTTTGAGACAGAGTCTCACTATGGCCCCCTCAGTAGAGTGCCACGGTGTCACAGCTCACAGCAAACTCAAACTCTTGAGCTCAAGTGATTCTCTAGCCTCAGCCTCCCAAGTAACTGGGACTACCGACACCTGCTACAACGTTCCACCATTTTTTGTTCCAGTTGTCGTTATTGTTTAGCTGGCCTGGGCCAGTTTCAAACTCACCAGCCTTGGTGTATGTGGCTGGCGCCGCTGTGCTACGGCGCTGAGCTCTATTCATTTACTTTTATGAAGCACTGAAAACTCGAGTGTAGGTATCACACTGTTACGCAATGGGGAAGGGGAAGGTGGGTTTCTTGGCTTCTGCTATCTGAAGACATAAGACAGATATGTACAGACCAAGTGAGGAATAACATAATGAACTGGAAATGTCCCAGTGAGTGGGGTGTGCTGTGAAGATTTTTAAAGATCATTAATTGAATTGTTTATGAAAGAAAGTCAAAGCACAGTAAGTATATCCCTTTTTACTTTTTTTTTGGATCAACATAATTTAATTGTGCCACAGAAATTTAACTATAGGTTCAAGTGTGCTGTGAGATAAAATAAGGTTGAAAAACACTGCACTAAGTCATCAAAGGAAGGATAAATGTGTTTCAGTTTTGCACTGTATATGTAGATTTACAGAAAGGTTTCCATTAAAAAAATCAGCTAACAGAGGCTCGGCGCCTATAGCTCAGCAGCTAGGGTGCCAGCCATATATACTGGAGCTGGTGGGTTTGAACCCGGCCTGGGCCTGCCAAAGAACAATGACAACTCCAACCAAAAAATAGCCGGGCATTATGGCAGGCGCTTGTAGCTCCATCTACTTGGGAGGCGGAGGCAAGAGAATTGCTTAAGCCCAAGAGTTTGAGGTTGCTATGAGCTGTGATGCCCCAATACTCTACCAAGGGTGACACAGTGGGACTCTGTTTTAAAAAAAAAAAAAATCAGTTAACATAAAATTCAGCCAGTTCAAAGATTAACCCCCCTTGTTAACTATTAACTATTACTTTCCTGAGAGATCTAGGCAGCCTAGGAAGTTTTAGTGAGGATAATAGTGGAGTAGATTTCTAATAGTCTAGTCTTATGAAGATTCAGAAAATTAAGTAGATTAGTAAATCCTCAAAATCTGGCATATTCATTATGCCTTATACATGGTGTCCATAAAATTCCTGTACAATTGAACATTTAAAACCACACACAAACTTTATGGACACCCTGTATTGAAAATATCCTCCCATCAAGATTAGGACAAAACATTCTAAGACAAATGCAAAGACAGTATTTGGCTACATTGTTTGTCTGTTTTTGTATCGTTCATCTAGCAAACATTTGGTTTCTTACAAAGTCCCTTAGAAATTTTCCCCTGCATTCAAGATCCCCGCACTCCGCTATGTGATACTTCTTATTATATGAGAAAATACAATAGAATTGCAGAGGAGCCAGCTGAAAATATTCCATGTGCATAAATTTATTTTAAATTTTATTGCATCACATTAAACAAGCATTAAACATGGCTTCATGTTGATGACTATTTAAATGTGAAAAGTTGTCATTCATGTCCGTACTTTTTGGCTATTTACAAGTAAGGAATTTCTATGTACTTTATATATCTCTGTCCTTGTATGTACATATGTAAGAATACACGACTATACATATGTACACACAGAAATACATCTATGGCCATCCACATAGCTATAGATATGTCGTATAGAATAATCTGTTCAGAAAGATCTGAAATTAAAAAAAAAATAGGAAAGAAAAAATTGTAAACAGGGTCTTGTCTGTGTCGTGGATGACGTGGAGTTAGGACCATATGACGACATTCTAGGAATGTGTGTCCAGATGTCCAAATACCCTTTTTAGCCCAGTGTCTGTAAAATTCACACAGGATAGAATGCAAAAAAGGTAGCAAACAGGCTGAAAAACAGGCCCAGTATACAAGTTCCCCTTGGTTTTAAAAACTTGAGAATGGAACGGCCCATAATGTGCATGCTTGCCTGGTCGAGGATGGCCTATGGATACATAGCAGTTGTGTGCTGGACTGCAACGTGGTTTCCCAGCAGCTCGGCTCCAATGCCAGTTCCCTCCTGGGTGCTGGCCCCCCGCGGCTGCCAGTGTCTGCAGCATGCAGTGCGGTTGCATTTCAGTCATTCACTCGAATGTGCTTTTGCACAGCTGGGAGAAGTAAACAGGATTCAGGTCCTTTGCCTAGAGAGGAACTATCACCTAGAAAGAGGAAAGAAGGTGTTAAGATCCTACCTGGACACAATGGCTCCACAGTATGATGTCTGATAGTTTGTACTTACCATCATCAAAGGCAGTCAAAGAATTTATAACCCCAAACTGAGTCAGGTATGGTATAAACATTATTATGCCTGTTTTACAGATGAACAGACTGAGGCAGAAAGCCAGTGTGGAACAACATGATATCCTGCCCATTGCTGGGGGAATAGAGACAGACAGGCAAATGATAGCCTTTGAAGCAAAAACTAGACATGGGCCAGGGGCAGTGGCTGATGCTTGTAATCCCAGCACTTTAGGAGGCTGAGACAGGAAGATTGCTTGAGTCTAGGAGCTCGAGCCCACCCTGGGCAAGACAGCAAGACCTTATTTCTAGAAAACAATACTTAGCTGAGTGTGGAGGTATGTGCTTGTAGTCCCAGATACTTGGGAAGCTGAGGCAGGATCAAGCGAGCTCTTGAGCCCAGGAGTTCGAGGTTACGGTGAGCTATGATTGCATTGCGTGACAGAGTGAGACTCTGTCTCTAAAAAAACCCAAACAAACTAGAAATAGCCTCCTTGGGAAGAAAGTAGCTAGCAGTGGGGAGTCCAGAAGAAACTCCCAAATGGTTATCAACCCTACAGTCCAGGACATCACCCAGCTGGGGATACTGCCACGTTGTACTTTGGTCTCTGGCCACTGGAGCTCCCAGGAACAATTCTCTTCACCAATGTCTGCCTCCATGCCACCTAAAGCCTCTGGATACAGTAGGTCTTTCTCCTCCAAAGACTGATAAGAGGTGATCAGAATGGGCATGGGGGCCAGAAACTTGGGGCAAATCAGAGAATCCCAGAAGGTCAAAGCTGGCAAGGTGTTTAAAGTATTGTTTAGTCCAACTTCTTCACTTTTGCATATGTGGAAACTGAATCCACATGAATGCCCCAGATCATATAGATAGAGACTGGAAAAGCCAGATCTAGAATCTGGAGGTCTACAATATGATACCCAGCAGTGATACAAATCCTGTCTGGGATCCTACAGCTTACTTTATAGCTTAGTAAGCATCTCCCATATATTCTCTTCCTTGATCTGCACATGGATTCTGCCCAATAGGCAAGCTCAGAAAAGTTAAGGAATTTTCTTGGCCAAAATCACATAGCAAAATAGCAGATCTGGGAAATAAGAAAATTACTAAGTAGCAAAACATTTCTTGCCTTTAGTGTAGTCAAGGTCTACTCTGCAACTGAGAGCAAAGCTAGTATTCAACTACATATGACTTTTAGCCTTGTGAAGTCTTGCTTATTTCCTCCAAATACACCCTCATATCCACCTCGTGAGAACCTTTTGAACTCCAAACATGGATCTGGGTTGAGACAACTTTACTAATGTAACAATGAACATCTCCATAGATATCGCAGGATTTTCACCCACAGGGAAAGTGAAAACCATACTTCTTTTCTATCTTACTTTTGGGGGGGATGCCAAATTTTGAAAAATGTCTTTGAAGTCTTCCATGAAGTGGTGAAGAAAGAATTAAAGGGCAAAGAAGGGAGAATGAAATTCAGTATTAAAAGTAGACTCACAGGGTAGTCCCCGTAGCTCAGTGGGGAGGGCACTGGCCACATACAGGGAGGCTGGTGGGTTTGAACCTGGCCCAGATCAACTAAAACAAGAACAACTACAACAACAAAATAGCCGGGTGTTGTGGTGGGTGCCTGTAGTCCCAGCTACTTGGGAGGTTGAGGCAAAAGAATCACTTGAGCCCAAGAGTTTGAGGTTGCTGTGAGCTGTGATGCCACAGCACTCTACCCAGGATGACAGCTTGAAACTCTGTCTCAAAAAAAAGAAAAAAGTAGACTCACAGAATATTAGAATGGAGAGCTCAGGACACAGGCCAAGAGAAGTTGAGTGATGGTGACCTAATCATTGACTTGCTAAAAAGAAAGTTCAGAATAACTTTCTGATGGTATGGGTAGGATTATTATGGAACTTTCTTACAATATATTCCATGTCTATTGGAATACATTGAATGTCTATTCATTGAATATGCATTTAATGGGAGTTTGGCGCCTAACTCTGTCAAGGTAGTTGGATGGATAAAATAACAATTCATAGAGCTTTCTCTAAAGATGCTTACATTTTGCTGGGGGAATCCTGATAACTATTGGAACACCATAAATTAACAATACCAATCAGCATACATGTGGTTATTGCATACTGAGGGCCATAATCAGAGACCTTTAGAAGAAGTGAGTCTCAACAGGCTGATGAGGAAACTTTAAAAGGAACAGCGCGACACAGATCAGCCTAGAAGGAAACAGGAGGTGAACGGTGGAAAGAAAGCCATGGTGGGTGAGAGGCAATGCTGACATCAGAAAGGAGGGGCGTGCTTCCCTGGGGATATAAAGGGAACAGCGGGCTGGAGAAGAAGAGAGAGAAAGGTTTGTTTTAGGAACATGTAGGTCAACTCATGGAGACCCTGACTGCCAGGCCAGAGGTTGGCGAGGAGGCAGAGAAGAGATTCAAGGTGAGAGGAGAAGATCAAGCTATATTTACAATTATTAAAGGAAGAAACAAGCTGGTCCCTGAGGAGTTAATTTTAATCCTTGTTTCAGCGTCAGTGGCAAGCTTTGTTTTCGGGAGTTTACAGCGCCCTCTCTCAACCTTGGAGTGGGGTCAGGCCACAGGTGCCCCTCTTACCTCCCTGGTCACGGCCACTCATTGTGATGTGCTTTTCCGTTTTTCTTCCTCTCCTTTCGTTCCTTCTGGAGACGTTCCAGTTCCGCTTCATACATCATCTCCTGAATCAAGTACTTCTCTCTTCTCATTCGATCCCTTAGGTCTTTTGGGAGGTCTGGGATCAGATATGAAATGAGGTGCTTTATACAAAATACGAGGTGCTAAAAACACAGAGGAGAATGCGACAGAGTCAGATCTATTATCCATCTTTAGCCTGAATGAGCTTTGGGAGTTGGCTCAAGAAGGACGTGGAGCCCTAGGGAATCTGGAAAGTGGGATGAATCCGGGGGAGATGTATATAATGGAAGATGATCAAAGGGTAGGGGAGGTCTGAACTTGGTCTGATGACACCACCGAGGGAATAAGAAAAGGGTCAGAAGGAAGATGGGGAGGAATGGTTCCATAGTTCAGAACCGTGGAACCATACTGCAGACTCAGAAAACCCAGCTGTGAGTCCCAGCTCAGTAGCTTTTACTGTTTAAGAGCTGGCTGTCTAGCTAAGGCTGAGTTGCTTAACTTTTCTGAGCCTCATTTTGTTCATCTATAAAATGGGTATTACAGTGAGAATTAGAAGAAAATGTTTAAAAACAGTTCATAGACTGCCAAATGCTTTACAAATCTTCGGTGTACAAATTATCAGTGGGCCCAGGGAAATGATCATGTCAGGAAGAAACGTTTTTCTTTTTGGTAAATTGTCACAAATTGTTTACCTGGAATATCAATAGCTGGAAGTTTGGATTTGTTATCATTTCTGTTTAACTATATCATGATAATCAATAAAGTACCAGATGCAGATGACAATTTAAAGCCCTTATAATTCTAAAGTACTGAAGGCTAACTTATATTCAGATGATACTGCTAAGTATTCTGAATTTTATATAAAACTGGATGGCACATGGTTCTGCCAAGTAAGAGGCTCTTCCGTGTATTTCTAGTATCCTGAAGTAGTTATAATAGAATATTGAAAAGAAGTAAAAAGTTTGACTTGAAAAGCCAAATAATAACATACTGTGACCCATTATTTTGTCATTTTTTTATTTACCCATTTTTTTTTTTTTTTTAGTTTTTTTGAAAAATGTTAGAACAGTGATAGGTTAAAAATATCTCCTTTAGGCCAGGTGCGACGGTTTGCACCTATAATCCTAGAACTTTGGGAAGCTGAGGAGGAAGTATCGCTTGAGGCCAGGAGTTGAAGACCAGCCTGAGCAAGAGTGTGACCTTGTCTCTACAAAAAAATAGAAAATTAACCAGGCATGGTAGCTTGTGCGTGTAGTCCCAGCTGTTTGGGAGGATAAGGTAGGAAAATCACTTGAACCTAAGAACTTGAGTCACAGTGAGCTATTATATGGCCACTGTACTCTAGCCCAGGTGACAGAGTACAGTGGCCTGTACAGTGTCTCATTACGGAAAAAAAAATCTCCTTTTGATCTAGCATAGAAACTATGGATGAGAAGGAAAACAAATCTCCTTTAAAGAGTCACTGATAGGCTAATTTCCAGGGAAGAGCAGCTTCATGTTGTTTTCTCTTGGTTCCCTAGAGTGAATTAAAAAAGCAGTGAATAGCCTCAGAGACCTCTTCTGGTCTAAGTCAGGTAAACTTGACCTTGCATTAATTAACCTGGCTTTAATGAAGTGACAAGTGATGAAATTTCCATTGATGACTAGAGTTATAGAAATGTAAACCATGTATATAGAAATTTTCTTAAAGACCAAAAGGAAATAGACAGTATGCTGTTATTGACATATGAGAATGAAAACTCCTTTGTGTGCTCGAGTATAAGGAATGTCATAACGTTATACACCCCGAGGTACCACTTGTCATATCTAGTCCAATGTTTCCTGGACTTTGGTCCTAGCACTACCCTAGAATGCTTGTTACAGACATGATGTATCAGAATCTCTGGGATGGAAAAATGTAGTTCCAGGACTACGTTTAGAACTAAGTTTAAGAACTATGGCCCTAGAACCTTAAATTTAGGACCAATGAGTTCTGACTTGCCCATTCACAACCGACAATGGACTTTCAAACATTTCTTAGAAAATCAGAATACTCCATTGAAGGAAAAGAAGGAGAAGATGAAAGATAAATTACATAATACGACTATACTACTTCTAGATACTTCTTAATCGTATTTTTTAATACGATACTTGATAATCGTATTCAAAGTCCCCGCCACTTACTTTTATTCATTACTCGTAGTGACTTCATTATATTAAAGGAAATAAAGGAACTGGTTGAGAAAACGTACCTCAAACACAATGATAAAAGCCAGTCGAGCTGCGAGGACGTGCCAGAACTGCAGCGTGTAGCCATAGGGCACCAGGGAATGAGGAGGGTCCCGGTAGTCCCGGTATCTACGAAGACGCAGGAGAGTTCACAGTTGCACAATAAACACTGATTTTTCTAACTCCCAAGGACCTTCCATTCCCACTATGGAGTCCTCATTCCATGAGAGAGAAGTCTGGACAGTTTCTCTATACTAGACATCTGTTGTTTTCCTTGTCTAGTATTCTTCTGGTAAAAGAATATCTCTTCTCCCCGAGGGAATCATCCATGTGGGGTGGACAGGGCTTGCTCCTTCTGCTGACCCAGCTCAGAAGAGCCAGACCCAGCAGTGAAACTTCTCACCAGGACTTCTGCTAGAACTTAGTGACTTACCACTAAACCCACAGAAGGCAAAAGCCCGCAACAGCTGGTGGCCATTGCAACCTGCACATGGAGAGTGAGCCTGCTTGAGAAGGAATTCAACAGAGCAAAGAAGAGCCAGCAGAGAGTCAGTGTCCTCTGGTCATTACTAAAGTTCCTATCACCCCTTAACTCTTCCATTTACCTAAACTCAGACATTTCTTTTTGTTTGAGTCAGTTGACAGTGGATTTCCACCACTTGCCACAAAAGTCCTTCCTCACGTATCTTCTAGCTGTCACTTCTGTGTCAGCATCAAATTGCACATTTGTTTGCTGAGCACCTGCTTACTGGGGGCCCAGTCACCATCCTAGAAACTTTAATCCACATTACTCCTTTTTATCCTTTGAATGAACATTAACATTATCACAGGTGGGAAAACAGAAAAGGGACGTGCCTCGTATCAGTTTCCATATATTTGAACCCAATGTTCTTTTCATTAGCTCCAAAAATGTAGAACTAGAGAAATACTGGTTTTTCCAATTCCCTTGACTGAATAAAAGTTATGATTATTCAAGTTCTCGTGCAAGATGGTGCCTGTCCTCAAGGTTGGCACTGATTTGCTTAAGAGGATATAATTTCCTGTATGCAATATCTTTGAAGCATATGACAAAATACAAGCTGTCACCATTTTCCTCATAATCATGATCATCATTTTAATAATAACATATCATGATTACTTTGTCCTTAAAGTGATATTTATCACCAGTACCTGGTGCTGAAACTAAGAATCATCCAGTTAGTGCCTTAAAACTGCTGGCTCTCTACCGGTTAATTGTCTAAAACACTGTTCTTTCTAATAGATGGTTATGTCATCTGCTCTTGTCATGAATCCAATAACTAGGCATGGAATTTTAGAAAGAATAATTTCATTCTGGGCTACAAGTCTGCATGGACTATTGCAACCTCCATTTTCTTTTGGCAGAGTACAGCCAGTTAAGAACCAAAAATGTTGTTTTCTACCATTAAGATAACAAATGTAGCCTCGGCACCTATGGCTGAAGTTGCTAAGGTGTCAGCCACATCCACCTAAGGTAGTGGGTTCAAATCCAGCCCGGGCCCGCCAAAACAACAATGATGGCTGCAACCAAAAAATAGCCGGGTGCTGTGGCAGGTGCCTATGGTCCCAGCTACTTGGGAGGCTGAGGCAGGAGACTTGCTTGAGCCCAGGAGTTGGAGGTTGCTGTGAGCTATGATGCTATAGCACTCTACCCAGGGGCTTGAGGCTCTGTCTCAAAAAAAAAAAAAAAAAGATAACAAATATAATTCCTTTATTCATCTTTAGCTATCTATATTTCAGATAAAGCCCAAGTAAATATTCTAGAGGGATAATAGCAGTATGTTTTTCATTTTATATAGGGTTTGTCTTTTTGTTGTTAATTTTTAAATTTTGAGACATGATGTCACTCTGTTGTCCCAGGCTAAAGTGTTGTGTCATCATAGCTCACAGCATCCTCAAACTCCCCAGTTCAAGTGATCCTCTGCCTCAACCTCCTGAGTAGCTGGGACTACAGGTGTTTGCTATAATGCTTTGCTCATTTTTCTATTTTTAGTCGAGACAGGGTCTCACTCTTTCTCAGGCTCTTAAACAGGCTGGTCTCAAATTTCTGAGCTCAAAGAGCTCAGCACCCCTTCCCCCACCAGAGTGCTGAGAGGACAGGCCTGAGCCACCATGCCTGGCTAGTATATAGACTTGGTTTGATTAGACAAAGGTATATTTATAAAAGGAGGGACTTGAAATTGTTTCTGGAATCATTTTCACTGATTCCTTACACTTCTTATACAACAAGGCTCACTAATGCTGGGAATTCTCTTCTGGACATCAATTGTCCCCATAAATAACATCAGTCTCTTTGTCTCACCCTTTTCTAAAATTCTAGCCGCTTACTCCTTTCTTCTCTGAGTTTGCAGGTGACTGTTGGCAAGTGGAGCTCTCAGTTCCCACTCGGCCTATCCTCGACCCCACTGGTCTTTTCCATCAGGCAGAGATTTGGGAGAGGGCCATGCTGGGATGTCATGTGTACCCTGCCTCTCTGCTTTTGATGTGATGCTATTTATTTGCAAAACAACTGTGGTTGTTCTCTGGAACTTGTACAGAGAAAACACTTTCCTCTGCCGGCTGCTGCAGAAAAAGCCACGAAGCTAAGTTTCAAAGCCATTAAAGTCAAAGTTTTTCTCCTTTAATCTTTTAGTCCAGGACGTTCAAAAACACTAAGTTATCTGGTGGCTTTAATGTTGCCAGGACATTTTGTCAAGTGACTCAAGAGTTGTTTTTTGAACAACTCCCTGGTTTTAATTTTACATGTGGGAGGGCAGGGTTTTCCCTTTTGGCTTAAGTCAGTACATTCCCTTAAGCTTCTTCTAATTCTTGAGGAATAGAGAAATGGGTGACTGGCCTACAGGGATTATTTTCCTAGCACTATGTATACGAGGTTGAACAATTAGGTTTGTGAACTCATCCTAGAAAAAGTGCTCTCTCTCTCTCTCTCTCTCTGTGTATATATATATTTACACCTCATAGCTAAATATCACTATGGTGACCTTTGAGGTATTCTCCTTTAGAAGCTACCCACTGACACCAGCACCTAGGCCACCCTTCAAAGCAATTTTGGAACTCTTTTTCTGGAATGGCCATCAGAGCTATCAATGCGGAGGTAGGACAACTAAGTTCACAATGAAATCATTCTAAGAAAGTGCTTTTATTTTCACAGTTTGAAAGTCAGAATAAATTACATACAGCACTATGAGGTTATACGTCATTGCTGAATATCACCATGGTCACCACACTGCCAAGGGGAGTACTCTGAATGTGACCAGAGTGACATTCAGCAATGAGGTATGACAGTGCTATTAGATATAATTTATTCTGACTTTTAAACTGTAAAAATAAAAGTATATGGATGTTTGAAAGAATAAGTGAACCTCACACATCCTCCATTCAAGATAAAACAGAACATAATCACTGATTTAGAATCAAGTGCCTGCTGACATTCCCAGCCATTCCAAGGGATAACCGCTATTCTAAATTCTGTGATAACCACCTACTTGTTTTTCTTTGTAGTTTTGCCATGTAAGCAGGGTTTCCTAAATAGAATACCGCTAAGTTTTTCTGTCTTGACCTCTGTGTGAATGGAATCATATTGTATGTGTTTTTCTGTGATTGCATCTTTAATTATTAGTCAACATATTTTTCGTTTCCCAATTCCATTCTGTTTTCTGTTTATCTGTTCCTGTGACTCTGCCACACTAATTACTACAATTTTATACTACGTCTTAACATAAGGTAAACATCGTACAGCTATTGCTTCTGAATTTCATTTTTATCACTGACATGTATGTATATACATTTGTCTGACTGTGATACTATTCAGTTTTATTTGTTTTTGGACTTTTTAGAAGGGATATTATTTTGCATGTATTTTTCTGGGACCCACTTTTATGTACTATTATGTAACTCAGATTTATTCCAACTGTTCCATGTAGCTAATTTAGTTTTATTGCTATGTAATAGGCAGTAGTGTGAGTATATTAGAGTTGTTTTATGTAGTATCTACAGTAGGACCTCCATAGCTGACCACCTCCCTACATTGACCACCTCCTTAAATTGACCTAATTTTCATAAACTTGACATGCTCCAGGACTGTAGGCCTAGTCTCTTACATTGGCTATGTCCATATGGTGATCAGTTTGTTACAGTCCTTTGGAGGGATCAACGTACAGAGATTCTACTGTCTTTAGATTTACTCATGGGCTGGTCATATCTGTGCTTTCTCTCACCTTCCCCCTTGGAAGGCCTTGAAAAGCAAGGCTCAAGTCCACTCAGTTCAGCCTTTATCTGTGGGTAAGGTTGGCTGCAATGCACTGTCTTCATTTGGTTTTGGCCTTAGAATATCACAGTTTCTTTCCAGATCATTGATGCATTTGAGGTGTTTTAAAACTTTTTTCTTCATGTTTGATATTTTAAGCCTGAGGGCTGATCTTAGTGCCTCACCTGCTACATGACTGAAAATGAAAGTCCCATATTCCTATTTTTCATGATGACATGTGTGTGTTTGTATGTATGCCACTATTAAAAGCTTTAAATACATTTGAAAATGTTATTTTCTCTTATTTTTAATTGAAATTTAAAAAATATTTTCTTTAGGGAAGTTTTGGGTTTTTTGGGGGGGGGGGAGGGGACAGAGTCTCACAGTGTTGCCCTCAGTAGAGTGCTGTGGTATCACAGCTCATAGCAACCTCAAACTCTTGGGCTTAAGCAATTCTCTTGCCTCAGCCTCCCAAGTGGCTGGGACTACAGGCGCCCACAACAATGCCCAGCTATTTTTTTTGTTGCAGTTGTTATTGCAACAGGCCAGGTTCAAACCCACCAGCCCCGATGCATGTGGCTGGCACCCTAACCACTGAGCTAAAGGTGCCGAGCCTCTTTAGGGAAATTTTAAGAAAAATCCTAAAGAAAACCATCAGTGTTTAAGTTTATAAACATTATTTATTAATGCTGGAACAGAATGTTGGAGCTGCATTGTCATGATTCTGTCCAGTGTCCTTTCCAGCCAGGGTGGCACGTGGGGAGCACACATCCACGTCCTTGTGGCAGACACTCACAGTGATACCAGCTGGGAGTCTTGAATTCTACCTCTAGCCCTGCTGTGTTTCTTTTAAATCAGTTGCCACCTCTGGTCCTCGACTTCCCCTTCTACAAAAGGAAGGATTAGAGTGAATCTTTACAAAGGTCCTTCTGTCAAAGGGCCTAGGATTCCATGGTTGTTCTTTGTCATGCTTTTATTACGGGGAGAGCACAGAGTGTCATCACTGTGAATCCACACAATTATTATAACACCAGAGTATTAAAAGAAGCCATTCAAACTGGATTTCAACAGCTCTACACAAGTAATCTCACTGATCTTTTCGTGAATGGTTACATCATCCAACAGATGGGATAATACCACACCTCAGAACAGTGATTTTCAACTGGGTGCTGTGAGAAGATTTTGGTGTGCCACGAAAACTTTTAATGATCATTAATTAAATTATTTGAAAAAGAAGTTCAAAGCATAGGAACTATATTCTTTTTTACTCTTTTAAAAAAATCAACATAACTTAAGTGTGTCACCAAATTTAACTATAGGTTCAAATGTGAGATTCGAAAAAGTTGGAAAACACTTCCTTAGAAGGTTGATGCAACTATTAAATGAAATAACAGGTCCTGGCACAAAGTAGGTGCTCAATAAATTCCCCTTTGTGAGTTATTATATAAATACACACCAAGAGGCACAGTTTAATTAGTTTCCTCTGGTGGGGGGGGGAGAGAGAACATAAATATGGTTAAGAGGTAATTGTGGTGGAACCTTAACAAGTGGGGTCTCTTTACACATGTATCTTACTTGTTCAACCTCTGAAAGGTGATGTTGTATAATATGGACAATAGAAAGAAGCAGAACAGGCACGTGTCCTTAACAGCTGTCACTAAAACCACTTGGAGATCGTTTGTCCCTGAGTCCCTGGATGTAATATCGCCACGGCTACTATATTTTTTGTTTTTCTTTTTAAACCAGTTCTCAACTCAGACTGCACCTGAGTTGTTAATTGCACCCAAGGCTCCTGATATCTGAGTTCCACCCCCTCAGATTCTATTTTAATTGGCTTGGGTCACAGCCTCACAGCCTTACATCCTGGGCCAGAGGTTTTAAGGTTCCCCAGGTGATTTTAATGCCCAGGGAAGGTTGACGATTGCTGCTTTAAACATGCTGAGCCAGAAAGCACCATCAGAGCAAAATCTCCCCACAAGTGAGCCAGCCCGGTGCAGAGAGAGCCATGTAAGAACGCCACACTCACCTGCAGTACTTGAGCGGAGTGCCGGAGAACTCACTGCCATCAGACTCAGGCTCAGAGCGGTTCTCAAAGTCAGAAATCCGAAACACGGACAAGCTGGCATTCACATAGCCAACCATGCACCTGTAAGAGAAAACCAGTTCTACGGTTAGACTCCAGATCAGCTTCTCTGCAGCCAGGCCTCTCTTGGCTAGCTCCCAGAAGTCCCAAGTGCCTTTAGCTGGCCCTGTATTGTCATAAGCAGCCCTGGGCATGTTCAATCAGGAACACGTTACTTCTTTTGTTCCAATCCTTTCTGAGCAGCCTTGTCATGTAAAAGACCTCTACCCCAATTAATGCCTCAGTGAAATAGGTTAAAGACGGCAGCATCACATGATGAGCGTACATGGCACGTGTCTCAGAGGTTCCTTCACTGATGACACACACAAGCACACACACAAACATGGTCCCTCACAAATGATATTTTGCATGTTTTTTTTTCTCAAAATGCCCTGGATATGACTGGTGACCATGATCAATCCTGTTCCCAACTCGCACACCACGAGGGAAGGAATATTCCCTGAGGGTGTCAATTCTCTCGTCTTCCTTTAAACAGGAATAGTGCTTATCCTTCAGTGGCCAACTGAAACACCACTCTTTCTGGATGACATCCTAATCCCCTCAGTCAGGACAACTCACTCCTTTCCTTCTCTGTAGCCACCATACTTCATTCATAATTACCATTAGCTCGTACTAGAGTGGGCGGCCTGTATACATCTTCTCCTCTGGACTGTAGTTTTTGGAGAGTCAAGCCAGTCTCTTAGGTTATTTCCGTATCCTACCTCCTTGGAGAGTCTCATGTAGTGTAGGAATCCAGGAAATATTAAATTCAGTTGATTTGATTGGAGGGAAATTAACGTACCAGGCAGTCTGTCAATCACTTATTAATAGATGATAGATCAATAGAACGGGTTGATAAAATCAATGACTCTATCATTCTATCAAGAATCCCATTAAAGAAATAGCACTTTCTAACAGTATGACACAAGGTAGCACTCTTAGAAACATCTTTTATATGTATGTCTCTAGACAGAGTTCTACAGGCTGAACATTGAGGTAAACACATCCATTTGCTGCAATGATAATGTTTGAAACTTTGCATGAAATTATCACTCTTAGCTACACCTTTTATAACTTTTTCTTTAAATAGCATTTTATATGCAGAACATCGTCTTGAGAATGAGCCAGCAATAAAACTATTGCCTGGACTTGTCAGGGATAGTAAGTTTATTGAGGACAAGGCTTGTTTTTATGGTACTAAAAGTTTGGGCTTTGGGCTAAAACCTTAGCTCTGGGGCTTTGTAGCCAGGCGTTCTTGGCAAGTTATATAAAACATCTTCTTCTTCTTCTTCTTTTTTTTTGTTGTGGCTATACTTTATTTCTTCATTTTTGCTTACAACTGAAACTCTGGGAATTCAAAATTAACATTCTTGCCTGGGAGCTTCTTACAGATACCAGAAAAAGTTTCAACCATTTTATTCTGCTGTGCTTTGTCCAATGCAGCTTTAGGAGCTGGTTGCTATAACTGTGGGATTCTCTTGGCCACCGTTCCACTTGGGAAGATCAAGTCTCTAAGAATCACATCATACATGGTGGTCAGAGTGTGGCTCCTGGGGTGATTTTGCTTACTTTTATACAGTTTTTTTGAGTTGGCTTAGGCAAAATTCTCCTCTGAGCGATAAAAATAACATGATTCCTATTGAACTTTGTCTCCAATTCACATACTAGCTGGACTTGAATTTCAGTTGAGAAACAGAAACAAAAATTATAATAGCTTTCAAACCACCACCAGCTTCAATTTCCTTGGCTGCTGTTATATTCAGCTCTCTGAACTGAGCCTTGAGGTCCAAGTTCATCTCTAGCTCCTGAAAAGCCTGGGAAGGGCCAGACTCAAATTTGTCTGGCTTCTTACCACTGGGCTTCAGGATCTTGGCACTTGAACTGAACATGGCTTTCTCCTTGCCACGTGCCAGCTTAGGCTATATAACTTCCTTTTTAGGGTTCACAGATCACAGCAACCTCAAACTCTTGGGCTCAAGCGATCCTCTTGCCTCAGCCTTCTGAGTAGCTGGGACTATTGGCACTATACTGGGACTATTGGCCACATTACTATTGGCACCTGCCATAATGGTCAGTCAATTTTTCTATTTCTAGTAGAGACAGGGTCTCACTCTTGCTCAGGCTGGTCTCAAACTTCTGAGCTCAAGTAATCCAGCCATCTTGCCCTCCCAAAGTGCTAGGATCACAGGTATGAGCCACCACTCCTGGCCTTTATATCACTTCAAGTGAAGTACTTACCTCATAGGGTAATAGTGGGGATTAAGTTAAATGATGTATATATAGCTTGTGCTACAGTACTTTAGCCTGTAGTAAGATAAATGCGAGTGACAATTATTTTATTTATTTCTTGCATATAGCAGGAGGTCAATAAATAATTATTAATTGAACGAACAAATCATGATCTTCAGATTCCCTGCATTAACATGCCTGTAATGATGATCCCAAGCGGCTGATGCCAAGTCAAAAGAATAACATGAGCATAGATAGTTCTGAATACACATGGATTCTGTGTGTTGTCTCCTGCAAGACAAATCGCTGGCTTTATCTTGGCCTTAAAGAAAAATGAACCAAGCTGAAGGATTCATTTATCAAGTCACTCATGGATGAAACAAGTGGTCAGTGGGTGTGCAACTTGCCTTAATCCAATGGGCAGCAGGCTCCCTGCTACTCCCTGACAGGGTCATTTGGGGTCGCGTCTCCCTCATCTGTGAACTGTCCAGAACTTGACATGAAAACAAATGAGCACCTTGGTGATTATGAGCTGTCACCACACGGAACCCACTTTTACCACTCTTTTTAGGAGCTGAGCAGTGGGAAGGCACAGGTGCTCCAAAACTGGGGAAGAAGAGCCCCAGCATTGCAGTGGAACATTGGGGTGGCTCCTGCCCTCTTACCTGGCAAAGCAGCTTTGAGGCTTTATGGAGATTAAAGCTGCCACCCATGGTCACTCTGTTCAAAAACTCCATTGAGAAAGTCTATACCTGTCTCACAGACAACCCTCTCCCCCAAAGTAAAGAGGGTATACCTCACAAACGCCAACAACGTAACCTAACTGTATACACCCTCATGTTAATCTGAATTTAAAAGATAAATAAGAGGGTACATCTTTGAACCTATTTATTAAGCATATTTATCTAATATAGGTTATAAATCCAAATTGAAAATGTGTCTTTAATGGATGGTCACTCCGTCCCTGGGCAAAGCATTACATGTAGGCCTAGGATATAAATACGTAGTTATCACCTATGGGAACTATCTTCCCATATTATTTCTATCATCAGGAAGAAGAGGGAAATGCTAACCTCATATTACTGAGGCATTTCACTAACCCTGTTCACCATGGTAGAATCTTAGCTATTGCCAATGTCAAATCATTGGGGCTGTCATCAGTTTGGGAAAATGAGATCTCCCATGCTTGGCCATATGAAGTTCAGCCAGTGGCTTCCGTGTGTCCTCTCACTGACCTACCACTGGAGCAGGAAAGTCACAGACAACAGCAGACCCACAGCTATCACTCAGCTCACTGGCGGGAGTGCTATGCACCCTCACTGCGATGCCCCACCAGCAACCAGTGAGACAGAGAAAAGGTGAGGCTTCCCCAGCGATCAGGGAGAAGTGAAAGATACCAAGGAAAAGGCACCATTCTGAGGGTTGTCTATTTGGTTTGGTTGTTGCCTCCTTAGCTGTGCAGAAGCTTTTCCGTTTAACTAAATATTATTTATTTTCATTCCTGTTGCAATTGCCACGGAAGTCTTCTTCATATACTTCCCCAGGTTGATATCTTCAAGTGTTTTTCCCACACTTTCTTAAAGCATTTTGATTTTTTCATGCCTTAGATTTAAACCTTTTATCCATCTTGAATCAATTTTTGTGAGTGTGTGGGGTCCAGTTTCAGTCTTTTACCTGTGATTACCCAGCATTCTTCTTAGTAAAGTATCACAAGAATGGAAAAGTAGCTGTCTAATGTACTTAATGCTAGTATGAAGCCAGTAGATGATCTGAGCACACCCACAGAGGAGAAAAATTCATTTCGATCCAAGTTGGGGGGATGGGTAACAAGGGAGGGGAAGCGGGTTGGGATGCTCTCACTCAATGGGCACAAGGTGGGGGAGGTTGGCACACCTTTCGGATACAACCACAAGAGAGCCTCTATCTAACAAAATTAAATAGTTTGACCTGGTTATTTATATCCTCATATTAACCCGAAATAAATTTACTTAAAAAAGAGAAAGAAAGAAAAAAGCACCAGACAATGGAAGGTTTTCTGCAAATACAGGTTAGAAAGTCCATTTTCTTAAAAAAGCTGGTGATGGCCTCTGAAAGTCTTTCCAAGAAAAGGAATTCATAAAATGTCTTTTGTAAGGATAGTGCTTGGATTAGGATGCATATCTCTTCCAAGTAACTTCTGAGAATACCACTTTCATTTCAATGTGAGAATTCATTATTTTTTGTTTTCAATCCTTTAATACATGAGAAAAGGATGAAGTAGCAGCCATCACTTTACTATCCCAAAGCCTAAGATTTTCTAAAATTTGACAGTGCTGCTACTCTATGAGTTCAATCGTTTCAAAAGCATTTTTTAAATTGGAAAAAGAAAAAAAAATCTGAAAAGTAATAGAGTGGCCAGTGGGGCAGAAAATAAGATTCATGAAGAAACATACACAAATAGAACTACTTGGAGACATGAAAAATGGCCAGTGGATTAGAAGACAAAGGGGGTTGTATAAATTGAAAGTGGAAAATCCCTGGAGAGCCCAATAATACGGTTTTAAGGAGGTTATAGACGCATTTTAATCACCATGAACATTGAATAGGTTGTCAAAATTCTATAGCTTTATCATTAACTGTGCATAAATATTATAAATATTCCAACTTTATTTTTGGGTTCATCCCCCCAAAAGACAGGTTTCACCATATTTGAAGTTAGGAAAGAATTAAAATGGCTATTGGGACTTAAAGCCATGGGAATTACCATCAGAGGAGCAAGGAGACCTCTTACCCTCAATGGCCCTGAGGGCCCTTGTGGTGTAGGAGGTGGCATATCTGTGCAGTGAGGTGCTACTCAGTGTGGGCACCCACAGTTCTTCTGCATTGTATTTGGGGACTTACCCTCTCTTGATCTTTTCTTGCTCCTCAGAGTAAGGAAAATGATGTATGTCCCACTCAGAGGGTTCTTTTAAGAACCCATTGTAAAACATATATGAAGGTGGTTTGAGTGAAGGTTAAGCTTTTGTAGGCTAAACCAAGCACAGTTATAGTTAGAAAGAAATGCCTGGGTAGTATAAGACACAGAGCCCTGACAATTAAATCCACAAACTCATCTGAGAAATGCTGCATACTGGATTGCTGAATAGCTCTACGGTCACCTTTGAAGTACACCGCTTGGGAAGCTAGGCACCAATGCCAGGGCCTAGTCCACTCTTCAAAGCAATTTCGAAACTTTTTCTGGACTGACCAACACAGCTGTCATCATAGAGGTGTGACAATTAAGTTTGGAAACTTTCCACTGTGTGCTTGCATTGGCAGCACTGTACAAACTTCTTGGTAAGGTTTTATAACCTTGGTATATCAGTGTCTCATAGCTGGGTTTGTGTTGACATATGGTGGTGTCTTGCTGATTATTCATTAATCTTGTTAATTGTTCATTATTTTTGCATATTTTTGCTTGTAATACAACATCTCTGGTGGCCATTCCAGAAAAAGAGTTGCAAAATCGCTTTAAAGGGTGGACAAGGCCCTGGCATTGGTGCATCGCTTCCCAAGGGGAGTACTTCAAAGGTGATCACTGTGAATTTCAGCAATGAGGTATGTAGTACTTTTTCCAAGATGAGTTCCTGAACTGTCAGACCTCATAAGTCCTTAAATCTTTTAAAGTAAGATAATATGCTCACTTAAGCTCACCAGATAATTAGTGTGTAATGGCCATGTGATTACTGTAGTGAAGAACTTTCAAGAAGCCTTCTGAATAGCTGGATTATAGACTTGATCACATTCCACAGAAATCCAGGCCTCTGCCCATTTATGAAGGATTCATAATGAAATGGGGTTTGCATAAATTCAGTTGATTTGATGCAGTGGCACTTTACTCCTTGGAGTTGGGCAAACTAAAATGGCTGTAGGGGACAAATTAATTTGACCCAAACCAGTGAGCCAGGAGTCAGGGATGCTCATAGAAGTGGCAGCAGCCCAAGTAGGATGATTTCTGGGACAGCAAGATAGCCCTATAATCCCCAAAATACATCCCACTCTGACCTACGGACCTCTACATGCCATACCTGGAATTTGACTTTGGCTTTAGCTAAAGAGGCATTTTTAAAATTCGTTTAGACTTTTGTCCTTTTCCCAAGGTCCAGAAATGAAAACTAGGGGACATGTGATAATTTTGTCTAGGCTTTACCTGCCCAGAAATATGGTGACCTGGCTTCAGGATCCACTAAATGCCATAGAGGGTTTAGTCTCCCTAATTTGTCTGGGGTAATATAGACACTGGCCAGGTCAATAGCCAGGAAAAAAATCATTCACTTACTTACTCTACAGTACTCAGTACATAGTTCCATATTTCCCATGCAGTATTTGCAGTCTACATTTAATGACACAGTGTGAATTTGACTGTATCTCTCCTTTTAACTGGACTCACAAAAATGACATACTTACTTATCACATCACACATCATTTTTTTTGGCTACACATTTTTAGCATCCCACACATTTCTCAAAGCAGAGTAAGCAGAGGTCAGAGATGAGGAAAATGATTAACAGCTCCTCTAACACTGGGTTCTATCTAAAACCTGTCTGGTATGACCTCCAACCCTTCAGTAGATCAGGATGTGTTTTCCTTGGCTGATAATGTTATTGTGTCCTAATTCCTCATCCTGGGTTTATGTTCCCTATTCCCCAGGGAAAAGGCTTCTGCCTGAGTGTTCACCACCACACAATGGCTAGGAAATAGAGATTTCATAATGGCAACTTACTTTTGCCCAGCTTGTCCTTGGCCTGCGCAAGGTCCATACTTATAAGCATACACCAAGCGAGGGATAAAGTCAGATGTTATCGCGATGACAAATGCATTTGTAATTACCGAGAGAATTCCAATGCCTTCGAGAATTCCATACCAAATTCCTGTGCAAATGGGAGTCATGTATTAGTTCCATATATAACAGAGGTCATAAGTCTGGACACAAAGGAGATAACTCATTTTCAATAGTCCTTTCTGTGTGCATTTTGCTCCATCTTTCCAGATTCTGACCCTTGCATCCAGGAGTAAGAATCTGTGCTTACACTTTCCACAGAATGAATTTTCTATGGGAGTGCCAATGTGCTGGTGACTCAACAACCAGCATCAGACATAAGGCAGAGAATTCTGGTCAACAATAAGGCACCAAAGCTCCATCTAAGACCAGCACACACAATGTCAAGCCACCCTCAGACTGGCAGCTCCTCAAGGATTTGGATAACATCCCTCCTGTTCATCCTTGGGGGCCCAGGCCCTGCACACTGACCCAGAGCAGGTGCTCACTGAATGTGTCTTTGTTTCATAAGGAGGTTAAGACCACAGTGAGCAGGAATGTCCACATGCAATTCTTTTCCATACATGTAGGCTGAGTGCCTCTTTGCCTGCTCTGTACACACAAGATACAGAAATGAATGAGCCTCTGATCTCCGCCAACTTTCCAGAGGGCTGCCTTGGACTCAACTCAGCATCTCCAGACAAAGACAAAAGCTCAACCTCTGCCATGAGAAAAACGAAATCATGCTTCGTGTACATCAGGCAAATACTTAGCAAAGAGACCAAAATGAAGTTAAGCAAGTGGAAGATCTATTTTAAAAAGGAAGTGATAATAAGGCAAACTTTAGATTCCAAAGTCTTAAGATAGAAATAACCAAATTGAGAATCTATTTAAGCACAGATTCTCTAGCACTGGAAATTATCAACTTCCAAACAGGCAGCTTTACTTCTTCTTTAACATTATCTAAAGCTTTTGAAAAAATTAGGTGAATTGTTTTACGTGGAAACTCTAAGTAAAAATCTAAAGCTGGTGGCTTTTCTGGTTTTATCGACCAGGTAGTTAACAGCTTTGAAAAACCACGTCCCAACCCAACTTACCTATGTCTTTAGCCCTTGAAGCTAAAGGTCTCCTCCACTGTGTGACGAATTTGTAAGCATCCAGTCGAATTTCAATTATGTTATTCAGTAAGGCCAGAAGGGGTGCTAGGGGGAAAGCTGCCACAAAGATGGTTGTGAATCCAAACTGAAGAACTAGAGAGAGAGAGAGAGAGAGAAAAGAACAGAGTATTGGTTTTTCACCACTGTTTTCAAAGGGATCATGCTCTGAATATGTCATCATCTTAAGCTCCATTTTTTTCCAATAGAGAAACAAAGAAGTACCTCTAGGGCATGGAAGCAATGGAATCCTAGAAACAGTGGGCACACCTGGGATTCAGATCTTGTTTTCTAAATACCATTTACTAACAAAAGGAGCATTCTTTGGAGGAATGTTTGATTCCAGAGCAATGAGAGAGGAACTACAGAGGAACCTGGGCTATCTCACGATGCCAGAAAGTAAGAAAGTGCTCAAAGAATGATGAGGACATGTCAGGTGGACATAGGACAAAGTTGAAAGCGCCCCCCGATGGCCAAAGCTGGAATGATCTGTGCAACAAACTCAGCAGTGGAAACACTGGATTATAACCCACAGGGTAAGCATCTAAGTCTACCCTGATATTGATATAAACATGTACTTGTATAAATGAGTAATTAAATAAATAAATTAAAAAATAAATAAATGGAGAATACGGAGTGGCTTTTCCTTATGGTATAATTACAATTAATAAACATAAAAGGAATGATGAAAATGGAAAATCACCACTTGTTGGACATTGTAGTAATAACTGCTATAGGCAAAAACCATTGAAGAGTGCTAAAATTAGAGGAGAAGCATATTAAAAAAATTAGAGTATTTGTGGGTTTTCCAAGTTTCTTTCCACAAGCTAATTCATATAGAGAAGAATGCTATCTTTATGATGGAGAAACTTGGTAAACACCCTGATAACCAAGTGCTCAAGTGAATCTCATCAGTAAAAGACAACATGATGTCACATACTCCTGATATGATGCATTGAGGAGGGTACAACGTCCTTTTTTATAGTATTTTTGCCAAAAATGTATAACCACAAACTAATCATGTAAAAGCACCAGGCAAATTCTAACTGAAGGACTGTCTACAAAACTACTGACCAGTACTGATCATGAAAACAAAGAGACACCACAACTAAATGCCATGTTGGATCATGGACAAATCATGGACAAGAAAGACGATATTACTGAGAAAACACAAAATTCACATAAGGCCTGTAGGTTAATTAACAGCATTGTATTCATGTTAATTTTCTGTTTTTAATAAATATGCCAGACGTTAACATTCGGGGAAGCAAGACAAAGGTTATATGGGAGCGCTATACTTTTTCTGCAACTTTGCAAAATAAAAAGTAAAAAAAAAAAAGTAGGCTGTTTTTGATGTAAGACAACAAGATGGCATAATAAAAAATAAAATCTATTGGGCATCATGGACAAAAATGTCTTTGATTCAATGGATGACTTCATATTCTTCTTATTTTTACTTTTAAAACTTTATTTTAGAAAGTGACAACAACCAAATAATGACTACCACACATTTTGTATTTGCAAAAAAAAAAAAAAAAAAAAAAAGGAAAAAGGAAATAAAAGAGAAAAAAAAAGAAGAAAAAAAGATATTTTTTCTTACTCTTTTTTTTTGATCAACGTAATTTAAGTGTACTGCGGAAGTTTAACCACAGGCTCAAGTGTGTCATGAGATAAAAAAGAGTGAAAAACACTGCTCTAATCTGGTCCCCTTAGAACTCTGGTTTTATGGGAACGAATCATATAAGTATTTGGTGTTGCTGATAATCCTCCATTGAAACTGTTTTTCTTCCTCCAGGGGTCAGCTCAGTAACTGTACCCTACTATTGAACTTTATGGAACTGTAATTAACTAGTCCCGCCCCGTACAGCGCCTACACTCTGCTCACCACCATAAAGTCTACTCTGTCTTGATTTCGTGGCTCTTTGCCCATCATTCTTCTCTACCGCACTAGGCGTCATGAAACTGGGAATGGCAACCTCCTTATGTTTCCATTTCCAACATACCCACTACAGGGGTTTTGTGTACAGAAAGGACTTGTCAGGGACAGATAAATGCTGGCCCAATGACTGACATAATTGCAATGAATAAAGGCCAGGTAAGTAAAGAAAACCCATCAGGTAGAAGTCAGACTGTCAGAGATAACTCTTACAATCACAAAGAGCACTGGATGTTACAGATAAGACTCACTGAAGAGTTCTTTCTTTCTTTCTTTCTTTCTTTTAACATAAATTATATTTTATTCTCTCTTTAAGTAAAATACCAATTTCCAGGCAAACAAAAGGTAGACTTCACTGGCAGATGTCTTTTATCTGTGGTCTTTTATTGTCTATCTGGAACTTAGACAAGATGCTGGAGGTGGTGCAGCCATCATGTGCTTATACAAGGCTCAGCCAGGCCTGGATCCCTGGGCTCCCCAACTAGGTCTGCCATAACATATTTCCAAAAACTGGGTGGCTTAACCAAAATGTCTTCTCTCACAGTTCTGGAGGCTAGAAGTCTGAAATCAAGGACATCTAGCCCTAAGAAGGATCATACTCTCTCTGAAGCCTTTACGGGAGGGTCCTTCTTTGCCTCTTTGAAGGTAATTCCAGGTATTCTTCCATCTTCAGTTGACCATCTACCTGAGTGTCTCTATCTAAATTTCCTTAAAGAATACTTCTTTAAGGTTGTGTTTATAATGAAAATAACTTCAAGTTTAAAAGGAAAATGTGTTTAGTTCATTCATAGTTTCCATTTATCTGACCCCTAACACACTTCATTATCTAGTTAAACATTAACTGTGGCCCACAATCCCATCGAACAACTGCTGTCACATAGCAGCAAGGTGACCCATGTGACACTGGTCTTTAAATGACTATGACGTCCATTAATGGTTGCTTTCTCAGGAGCGTCCAGGGAAGAGACTCATTGTAGCATAGAGATAGATAAATGTTTTTTTTATTTTATTTTTTTTTAAGATTTTAGTGCATTGTATTTCATATACTCACAGCCATATTAAAGCCTTTTTTTTCTTATTCTCGTGGGCCTAAACAATTGCCTTTCCATCTGAACAACAAAGTTTTTTGAACTGATAAATTCCTAAATATAAAAGTGTCTACTTTTTAAAGTTCTTTCTTTCTACCCCAAAACTGTTTCCTTGCTTGTTTAAGTGGATCTGCCACTGTTCTTTGCTTAAGACTTTTCCAAATTTCATTTCCTCTCCCAGCTAAGGCCCAATTCTCCTATGGGTCGAGGTAGATAAATCTTAAAAAAATTATTTGGAAAAACTTTTACACACTGAAAGGCACAGAGAATTATGTAAAAAAATTCCACATATCTATGAAAGAGTTAGTATTAACTCTTGGTAACATTCTGTCATACTGCTTCAAATCATTTTTAGAAAAGATTTTATTTATTTATAAATAAAGCCCTTCCTCCCTCCCTCCCTCCCTTCCTTCCTAAATAAATAAAGCCAAAGTCCCTTTTGAGTAGTCTCCTTTTCCTTCACAGGGGCAATAGATGATGTGAATTTTACATGAATTCCTGCAGTTCATTTATATTTTTATAAGCATATATATATATATATATATATATGTATGCATGTTCTAATAAATTATACATGGTATATGTATTATCTAAGCTTTTTTCTGGGTCTAAAGTTCACACAATAATGCCATTCTTTATATATTTTTCACCTTTTCCATTTCACATGTTTTTGGATCTTATCTTGATATCTAGAGATCTGGTTCTTCTTTTGAATTGCTTTATACATGTATTCCAATATTTCATACATGTCCTGTTGATTTATTCTTTCTCAGACATTATGTCTTTAAATATTTCTTTTTCTTATTCTTTTTCTACTTTCCTTTTGGGATTTCAATTACAAATATTTTAGACTTTTTTTTCTGACATATAGTCTCATTCAGTTGTCCTGGGTAGAGTGCTGTGGCATCATAGCTCACAGCAACCTCAAACTCTCAGGCTCAAATGACCCTCTTGCTTCAGCCTCCCAAGGAGCTGGGACTGCAGGTGCCTGTCACTACACCCAGCTAGTTTTTTCTATTTTTAGTAGAGATGGGATTTCACTTTTTCTCAGACTGATTTCAAACTCCTGAGCTAAAACAATCCAGCCACCTAGGCTTCCCAGAGTGCTAGAATTACAGGCATGAGCCACAGCTCTTGGCCTACACTTTTTGATTTGTTTCCTAACATTCTGTCCTGTTTTTCTATTCTTTTCTCTCTCTGAGCTTCACTTTGGGTTTCTTCTTACCTAACTTTGTCTTTTAGTTCCCCAGTCCCATCTTCTGCTATGGCAATCTGCTATTAAACATATCAAAATAAGTTTTTAATTTTAGATATTATATTTTCAAATTCTACAATTACTTTCATAGATTTTCTTTTAAAATTCTCCATCTTTTGATCATTTTTGTTGATATTTTCTACTATTTTAACATATACATCATAGTCATTTGAAAATCTCTGGATGCTAACTCTACTTTCTGAATCATCTCAGGACTCCTTCCCTCCCCCCTTGATTATTAGTCACAATTTCTTGCTTTTTTTTTTTTTTTCGCATGCCTAGTAATATTTTTGGACACAAGACATGTGGAGGCTCTACCAGGCATGTCCAACCTTTTTATTTTTCTCTGCCATACATTGGAAGAATAAGAAAAAGCTGATTATCAAAGAAAAGGTCTGTGCATACATTTCCTGATATCCAACACCACAGATAAGCCAAAAAAAAAAAAAACCTCATAAAATCAGCATGTGGCCCAAGGGCCAAAAGTTGGACACCCCTGCTCTAGATCAAGGGTCAGCAAACTATGGCCTACAGCCCACATTTGGCCAGCCAGCTGTTTTTGTTTTGTTAACCACTTGTGAGTAAAGAATGTTTTAAAATATAAATGGTTATATTTTAAATGGCTGTAAAAATATCTTCACAATTCCCTTGATTTTTGTCTGTTGGCTCAAAAAGCCAAAATTATTTACCATTTAGCCCTTTAGGAACAATTGTTTTGCTCTCTGTTTTCAGCGATGTTCTTTTCCACCATAAAGCATTTCTCTACTGCTGTTGGGAAGATAAGGGAGGAAAAGATCACTGCCATCTGGTCACAGACTAAGCTGTGATCATAGAGAACACAGCTCTAAATGCTTATATTTGAAAAGGAGAAAATTTAAAAATAAGCATCTTTAGATGTTAAAAAAAAAACAAGTGAAATTGTGCTTAAAAGAAGCGTAGAGGAAAAAATAAGCATAAGAGCAGAAAGGAACGAAATAGAAGGCAATGTATAATGGAGAAAAATCAACAAAGCCCAAAGTTTGTTTTTTGAAAAGAATAAGCCTCTAGCCAGATTGTTAATGACAAAAGGGAGAAAAGCACAAACTATGACATTATAAGTGAAAAAGGTTATCACTATAGGCTTTTATGCACATGAAATGTTAATGGGAGGATATTATGTTCAATTTTATGCCATTACATTTGAAAATACACATAAAGAAGTTTCTTGATAAGAAAAACAACTAAAACACAGCTTATCAAAACATACTAGAAGAAATAGAAAATCTAAATAGTCCTGTATCTATTAAGTAAGGTGAACCTGTAATTGAAAACCTTCCCATGGAGAAAATATCAGTTTGAGTAAGTATATGAAATAACTGGGGCTCTTACATTGTTAGTCAGACACACCCAGCTTTGAAGACTGTTTTCAAATGTCTACTGAGTAACAACAAACACATATCTTACGGCCTGCTAACTCTACCCCTGTGTAAACTCTGAACAGAAACACGTACATTTGTTAATCAAAACACATGTATAAAAGTATTCATAGAAGTGTTATTTATAAGATCCTAGACCTGAAAATAACCTGTGTCTATCAGCAGCAGACTGGATGGATAAGCACTGGTACATTTCTATTTTCAGGAGCTCAGAAGATCTGCATGCTTACTGGTGAATCTACTAAGACCCTGATGCCTATACTTCCACAACAGAGTCTCACTTTTATTAAAATGCATTTACTTAGCACATTAATAACTAACGTGCTCAGGAGGGAGGACATTTCAGGATAAAGGAGAGGATTAAGGTGTTGGTAGTGGTGGGGAGAAGGAGAGAAAGTTTGGGCATAAGTGGGAGTGGAAATGCAAAAAAAAACCCCCCATGACTAAAATAAAAGATGGAGGTGAGTTTCAAAGACACACTCTGCCTGTTTCATAATTTTGCTTCAGGTCCTCATTCTAGGAATACGACACAGTAATGAAAATGAAGCTCCACAATCTACAGCAACATGGAAGAATGTTATAAACATGACATTGAATGAAAGAAGCCACTTACAAAAGAGTATGTACTCTACAATTCCATTTACATGGAGGACAAAAAGATAAAATCCATCTGTGGTATTAGAAGTCGGGAAAGTGGGTAGAGAGGGTGTTATGAATGGGAGCAGGGACAAGGAGGCCTTCTTTGATACCAATTATATTCTATTTCTTGATCTCACTTGCAGAATGGCAAAATGTTTCTATAAAGAGCCAGATGGTAAATATTTCAGGCTTTTCAGGCAATCCAGTCTGTCACAACTACTGAACTCTACTGCTGCAGTGTGAAAGCAGTGATAGGTAACAAGTAAATAAGTGGGCATTGCTGTGTTCCAATAAAACTTTATTTATAGAAACAATCAGTGGAATAGATTTGACTTGTGTTGGTTAGTTTGCCAAACTCTGATCTACATAGGTTTGGTTAAATTCATGTGTAAATTTGTGAAAATTCATTGATCTGAACACTTCAAAATGTATACTCTTTTCTCACTATATTTTTCATATCAGTGAATATACTTTAAAAATATAACAAAGCAGGGAAGTCATCAAGAAAATAACAGAAACAACAAAAACAGAAGGGAGCTGTTAGGACTAGATCCACTAGTCTACTTGTGAGATGCTTCTGAGATTTGTTACATGGTAGAGCGCGACCAGTTCTAGCCCCCAAAAATACTCTTTTCAAGCACTCAATATACCATTCGTGTTCACTTTCTTTTTTTCCAGAAGAAGAGGAGTCCTTTAAGAGATCTCAAAGTGATTAGTTTTCCTACAATTACCTTTATTAAGTTTATTTTTACTGCCCAAATTGATTTCTTCATCAAGTTCTATCATCTTGCCTTTCTGTAACTGAAATTCTAAAGATATCAGTAGATGCTTAGAACATGAGCAATTTAAGAAACAATAAGTTTCTATTCCATACTCCTTTAATTTCAAGATTTTCCCAGAAAGAACTGTTTTCTTCAGAAGTAATGTATCTTTCTTGCCCTTGACCCCACTTCTACCTCTATATTAATAGAATTTAAACATAATATATATACACACACATACACAAACACACACACACTTAATACATCTGCTAAGGGATTTTATTAGCCCTCCCCCAGGAGATGAGAAGAATAAAAGAATAATGATAATGATATAGTAATAGGTACCAAGTACACACCATGAGCCAGCCAAGGGCAGGTAACCCATGGCCTTAAGGGAACATGTGGCCTTCTAAGTCGTTGAGTATGACCTTTTGACTGAATCCAAATTTTACAGAACACATCTTTTTATTGAAAGGGGTTCAGCAGAAAAAGATGAAGCTTTTCTTGCTTCCTTTGGTGATTAATGAAGGACAATCTTGAAATCAGAAGGCCACAGGTTCCCCACCCCTGTTTGAATCCACACAAAGATTCTACCATGTCGTTATTCCTGTTATTATTCCTACTTTCAGGGTGAGGGAACTGAGACAGAGAAGGATGTTAACCGCCCAAGGTTTTGCAGTTAATAAGTGATACGGTTGGGATCTAAACCCAGGTAATTTGTTCCCAAAGCCTATGGTCTTAGATACATGCTAAGAGAAATTGCTTTGATTTGATTCTAGAGAAATCTGATTCCTTAAATGTCAAGTGCTGCATAGTTTAAGCAAGATTCTGCTTCCTATGCGTTTTACTCAGAAATCCCTACACATGGAAGGCCTTGATGCTAATGTACATTTAGTTGACTGTAGCCACAGATCTACAATTGACATTTACAATTTATAGGAGAGAGTAGAATATTTCCATACTCATTTCTAAGTATTCATCGAAGAGTCCGTAGGCATTCATCGGCTGAAGGTTATAGTCCTTTTCCCACTGTGGGAAAATTATTTTCCTTTCAGGCCCATGTTCCTGTCGTACTTTTCTTCTAGTCCACCAATTCTGAATTAACCTGCACAACAAGATCAATGTCTTACAAAAAATGGAACTGTTTTAAGTAATAAGAGAGAGTAAGACTATGGAATTGTAATTTGGAAAAGTTCAGGACAGAAAAAGTCAAAAAAATAAAGCCTTGGGTTAGGAAGAAAATAACAGTGGACTCCATATTTCTAACCATTTCTACTTGCAAGTAAATAGAAAGGTTGATTAATTTATTTTAATCATTCATGAAATTGTCTTATGCTGGGCACTGCCTAGCAGGGTTGAATAGAGGACTGAGAATATCTATGAACTGATCCCCTGGTACAAAAGTGTCACCTAGACATCTGAGGAGAGAAAGATTTGGCTTACATGGCTCAACTTAAGACCCTTGAGCAATTTACTATGTGAGTGCTGACCTGCACCTTTTGACTTCAGGGGCCCCCCGAATGTTATCTCTCTTGGCATGTGGACGTCTGCAGGCCCACAACTGCACTTATTTGCTTTTGGCTTGTGTTCACAGGGGCTCTGACGCCAAGCAAGATGCGCCGTGCATTGGTAAGTTAGCACATTAACCCCTGGCGGTATTCAGAAGTGGACTTTATAATACAGGAAAGTGGGAGAAAATGCAGAGAGGAAGGTCTGTGTTCTGTAGGGGCCAAGGAAAGGGTTGAAGGTATCCAGGAGAAGAAATACCAAAACAAGCATGTGTGTAATAAAAGAAAAAAAAGAGATGAGTCTGGAAGATAAACCCTAGCTACTTCACAATTTTGCCCTATGCCCATAGTTCCCTTGATGTCCAGGATATTTTGATTTTGGTTTATACCTTTTTTCTTTAAAAAAAAAAAAACCCCTCAGTTTTATAGGTGACATTAATATACCTGGAATAAGATTTCTAAATATAATCTAAGAGTAGAAGATTACTGGCTTGGGTTCTGACAGGGAGCTAAGAAAAGTCTTTCTGAAGTGAACAAAGTTGCAGCTGATGGTTCTGGCTGAGTGGCCCCCCTGAACTTGGCATTCTCTCTGTCTCTGGAGAGGCGCTGAGCTGACACTGAAACTGATGGGTGTGGAATTAAAGCAGAAATAGAAGTGTTGCTGATTTACATCCCCCAGAAAACTGAACTGACCAGAACCGAGCAAACACAGCAGAATTCAAGGTTATCCTTATAAATGTGGTGTGAGTTTTTTGCTCATTGTTGTCAACTGGTAAAAATTTGCTGACTTCAATACTCTTCTGTTTCTTATTTGAAACCCTCAACTTCTTTCCATTAAGTTCTTTTTCAGTGTAGTATGAATTTAAGGTAGTTAAAAAAATTACCATTCATGAGTTATCACAGAGATAAGGGAGTGGAGGTATAGTTAAAATGTCATAGGCAGCTAGGGACTTGAATGCTGAAGCCCAAAGGGTCACAGGTGTCACTTAAAGCAGCTTGCAAGTAAGTGTCTAATATTTAGGGGCCCACAGAGACTTCTCAAAGAATTCCTCACTTTCGTTTATGTGAATTGCACTAAATCTTTCAAAAGAGCAGATGGTTGTTATTTTCAACGCTGCCTTTGAACGTCTAAATGTGAACTCCCAGTTCCAGATACACACGCATCTGCATTGCTTATCTTACTTGCCACACCTAGAAAAGCCAACACTGACCAATGCTGCCTCTCGATTCCTGACTCCAGGGTACTTACGGGTAGCCAAGTTCCATGAAATTATTCCAGGTCTGCTTTAGCACCATTATAATACCCATTTGCATACAGAGATCAATAAGGCATCCGCTAGGGTGGCACTGCAAGATAAGCAAACACAGAAATTCCAGAATCAGTGGACAGGAAGAAAGGGCGTCTGGGGTCTAGTCTACCCAGAGTTGCCCGAAATGTTTAATGCAAGTATATTTAGGAAACAAGGAATGACGGGAGAATACAGACCTCTTCTAGTCTCCACCTGTTTATCAGCCTCAAGTAGGCACCTGGGTGTCCTGTAAATCTTCAACACACAGAGAAACATAAGCCATTAGCATTCGGTAGGTCTAAGATTTATAGCATATTCAGCTTAACGTATCTTTCCGTGTGGATTACTGGTACCCTAAGTATTAGGTCTAAGGGAATTAGGAAGCCCTCCAACAGCTTCTGCAGTTCTCCAGAGGACATTTCTCTTCTGGCCTTTGTGGCCAACTGCGGACCACAGAGGCCAGCGTGTGCTGCGTGCTGTGAATATCAAGAGCTCCAGTTGGGGGAAGCAGCAGTTTTGCTTCTGGGTTTACACACATTTGATCTTTTCTGTACAGTAGCAAGGCTGTCTTTTCAACAGACTGTTAAACTATTTGACCAGAATTTTGTGCTAGATTGAAACCAAGGAGAGACTGCTGGATCTGTCTCACCAAAACCCTGTACCTGACCCTTCCCAGTTTCCCACCTCCTCAGAAACACTTCTGGATCCAATGGAATCCACACGACATTACCGCAAGCCATGGACGCCTTCCTAAATCCTCATAACTGCTGGGTTTAAAAGTTGCCTGGCATCCTCTAAGATCCGGAGGAGGTTTCTGCCCCCTCCCTGCTGGGATGTCTTTCCTTCTTCTCTGAAGTCAGGGAGCCAGGACATGCTGCAGCCACCTCCCCTTCATGCTACCAGCTCTCAGGTCCAGGGCCCAGATTCAGGTGCAGATAGAGAGGCCAGAGCCACCCGCTCTCAGGTCCAGTGCCCGGATTCAGTTGCAGACAGAGGCCAGAGCCACCTGCTCTCAGGTCCAGGGCCCAGATTCAGAAGCAGACAGAGGCCAGAGCCACCTGTTCTCAGGTCCAGGGCCCAGATTCAGGTGCAGACAGAGGCCAGAGCCACCTGTTCTCAGGTCCGGGGCCCAGATTCAGGTGCAGACAGAGGCCAGAGCCACCTGCTCTCAGGTCTGGGGCCCGGATTCAGGTGCAGACAGAGGCCAGAGCCACCTGCTCTCAGGTCTGGGGCCTGGATTCAGGTGCAGACAGAGGCCAGAGCCACCTGCTCTCAGGTCCGGGGCCTGGATCCAGGTGCACACAGAGGGCCAGAGCCACCTGTTCTCAGGTCTGGGGCCCAGATTCAGGTGTAGACAGAGGCCAGAGCCACCTGTTCTCAGGTCTGGGGCCCAGATTCAGGTGCAGACAGAGGCCAGAGCCACCTGTTCTCAGGTCTGGGGCCC
>CAUYTI010012531.1:0-12495 GCA_963575145.1 Galago senegalensis
CTGTGCAGAAGCTCTTTAGTTTGATCAAGAGCTAGTTTGACCTAAGCTCTTTAGTTTAGATCCCAATAGTGTATTTTTGATGTTGCTTCAATTGCCCGGGGTGTCCTCCTCATAAAATGTTTGCCCAGACTGATTTCTTCAAGTGTTTTCCCTACACTTTCTTCTAGTATTTTTATGGTTTCATGTCTTAAGTTTAAATCTTTAATCCAGTAAGAGTCTAACTTAGTTAATGGTGAAAGGTGTGGGTCCAGTTTCAGTCTTCTACTGGCTGCCAGCCAGTTCACCCAGCACCATTTGTTAAATAGGGAATCTTTTCCCTACTCAATGTTTTTAATTGGCTTGAGTGAATCTCTCTATGAGTAGAATATGAACATTTTAACACAATAACTAAGAAAATGACATGAAGACTATGTTAATCAGTTTGATGGAAGTGTTTTGGATTGTGTATGAAAACACCACACTGTAACACAGAAGTTCATTAATGTACACAGTTACCATTCAATAAAAAATAAAAAAATAAAAAAGGACACAAGAAACAAAAAAGCAGAGAAATATGAAACTTCTAAATGAACACAATGATTCCATGGCAACAGATTCCAATGGGAGAAAAATACAAAATGCTTAAAAAATAATTTAATATTTTACTAAAGAAGTGCAATGAGACACAGTAGAACACAGGTAAATAATACATAGACATCAGAAAAATGATTGAGGATATAAGTGATAAAAATCATCAATGGAGATATGTAAAAGAAACAAACAGAAATCCTGGAACTGAAGAATTTAATGAATAAAATAAAAAATGCAACCAAGAGCTTGGATGAGAGACTAAATCAAACAGATATCAGAATTTCAGAATTGAAGACAGGTGTTTTGAAACAACACAGTCAGACAAACAAACAAACAAACAAAAAAAGACTGAAGAAAACCTACATGGCATATGGGACACTATAAAGTGACCAAATATTTAAATTGGACAAAAAACATAATATATTAAGAGACACAGAAAAATATTTAATAAACTTGAGCATCCCTTCATGATAAACATTTTCAACAACTAGGCATAGAAGGAACATAACTCAACATAAAAAGGCCATATATGACAAACCCACAGCTAATGACATATCAAATAGGAAAAATAGAAACCCTTTTCTCTAAGAACCAGAACAAGCAAGAATATTCACTTTCACCACTTCTGTTCCACATAGTACTGGAAAGCCTAGCTAATGCAATCAACCAAGAATAAAAAATAAAATGCATCCATGTTAGGAAATAAAATTTTCCCACTTTGCAGATGACATGCTCTTATTTTTTGGAAAAACCTCTCAAATCTGATAAGCAAGTTAAGTAAAATTTCAGAATAAAAAGTCAACATACAGAATCCAGTAGTGTTTCTAAACATCAATGATAACCTAGCTGAAAAATAAATCAAAATAGCATTCTCGTTTACAATATCTACCAAAAAATACTCAGAAATATATTTAAACAAGGAAGTGAAATATTTATTCCTACAAGGAACACTACAAAATGCTGATGAATAAAATTTAAGAAGACACAAACAAATGGAAAGACATCTTTGCTCTTGGATTAAAAGAATTAATATTGTTAAAAATAATGATACTGCCCAAAGCAACTTATAAGTTTAATACAGTCCTTATCAAAAATAGTTTTTCACATAAATAGAAAAAAAGCAATCCTAAAATTTTTAGACAAAGCATTCCTGAGGAAAAATAATAGTAAAGTTGAGGGCATCATGCTATCCAACTTTAAAATATATTGCAAAATATGGTAACCATAACACCATGGTATTGGATGAAACAGACACATACACCAATGAAACAGCATAGAAAACCCAGTAATAAATCCATACTTTTATAGCCAATTGATTTTTGACATAGGCATCAAGAAAGTCCATTGGAAAAATAACACCATTTTCAATAAATAGTGCTGAGATAACTGGATATCCATATGCGGAAGAATGAAACCAGATGCCTATCTTTCACCATATAAAAAAATCAACTCAAAATGATTTAATTATTTACATATAAGACCTGAAACAAAACAAAGGAGAAATAGTTCAGGATATTTGTCTAGGCAAAAACTTTATAGCTGACTTCAAATGTACAATACTATATAGAAAATGAGTAAGTCAGGAATGAAAAAAGGGAAAACTTAAGGATAATTTGCTCAGAAAGTGACATTTAAGTAAAGACTTGACAGAGGTAAGGGGTAAGCAATTTAGGCATCTGGGAGTTTTCCATCAGAGGAAAGACCCAGGGCAAGGCCTTGAGGCTAATGGGTGGTCATTATGTTCAAACAAGAATGAGAAGACGAGTTCAGAGACATAACCAGACTCCAGATGGCTACATACCTCATTGCGGAATATAATCATCTCCGTGGTACTCCCCACATTGGGAGCTATCTACTGATGCCAGTGCCTGCTCTACCCTTCAAAGCAATTTTGGAACTCTTTCTGGAAGAGCCATCAGCGCTGTTGTCATACCAAGGCTGACAATAAAATTCAAAAACTTATCCTAAAAAAAGTGCTTCAGTACTTATTGCTGAATGTCACTCTGGTCACCATATGGCCAATGGAAGTACTTTGAAGGGGACCATAGTGATATTCAGCAAAGAGGTATATAGCACTTTTCTTGGAATGAGTTCACAAACTTAATTGCCAGACCCCGTATGAACAGTATCTGTCTGGTTGATGTGTTGAGAAAAGGCTTCAGGTACTAAAGGCAAATGCCTGGAAGACCATTTTAAGATGCTGATTAAGCCTCCAAATGTTTATTTTTCAGGCTAGAGGATTTGGTGTAAGATGAAAAGAAAGTGTTAAGAGACGGAGTGAAAGAATATGGAACATGGCTTAAAGCAGAAGACTTTACATCTAAGCAGTAATTTCATTGCCCATTATAAGTCAATGATATATTTCCAGTGGGTGAATAGGAAGGCACAACAATCATTAATAGTATTAAGATGACATTATGCAATGAGAGGTACATTTATTCTGCTGATTTTTAGCTTCTGAAACAAATTGCTAGGACTGTGCAATCACCAGAATGGAATGTGTGAATTTGATTAGGTGACAAAAATCATAATACAAAGGTGAATAGTTCAGAAACATAATACTTTCTCATACTTCTTTCTGGGTTTCTCAAACTGGGCATAAGATGAAATCATTCCCAACATCTTATCTGCAAATATGCAGTAAATCATTTAATGAAAATAATCTGGGAAGGGAATCAGTGTTTAATTGCACATAGGAGCAGTGAATCATCCAGAAGAAGGAGAATTATAGTTGGAATATCACCCTATTGGCAGATAAAAAAAGAGCGGAGGAAAAACCAAATGAAATGTAGAACTATGTAACTAGATACCCTTCCATCCACTCTCAGTTCTCACCACCACCACCACCACCACCAAAGACATAAAAGGGAAAGAATATATCCCCCAAAAATCTATGTCTAAGAAATTCAGGGTTCTGTTTACCTCTATCAAGAAACAACCAACCAACCAACCAACCAACAAACAAACAAAAAAACGCAAAAGATTTCTTCATTAAAACATGTTAGAAGAAAAAAGTAATGAAAATTAGAAAAATATAGCAAGAAAATTTAAAAGGGATCAAGCACATGAAAAGAGTTGACAGTGATACAAGATCTATTGAATAGAAATGTGTTGCTATGACTGTCAAGGCACGGCATGAACAGTTTTCAGTGGAGAGCCTTCAGCATTCTTCAAGCCTCATGACTTTGGATTTGGAAAATAGGAAGCAGACATCTGAATGACTTAGTCATTAAGGGTTTACAGAAAATACACAGAGAAGACAGAAAGGGACAAAAAATACAAGAATATGGTGATAGCAGCAAGATAGACACCAGGACAGGGTCCATTGTACCAGATGAGTAAGCTTTCACCCCTCTCTCTGCTTCCATTCTCCTCTCCTCTTGGTTTCTAATGTCCTTTACATTGTGCTGTATATATACCATGGGGAACTACTCAGGTATAGAAAGAAATGAAAGAATGTTTCTCATAGAGATCTGAATAGAACTGGAGACCATTATCCTAAGTGAAGTATCTCAGGAATGGAGAAACAAACACCATGTGTGCTCACTAGTAAATGTGAGCTAAGTGGTGGGTATAGACTGGCATAAAGAGACACAAAAGACATTGGAAACTAAGAGAAGGGGATAGTGGAAGCAGAGTGAGGGATAAAGTCTTACCAGTCTGGTACAAGGAACCCTATCCTGGTGACAGGGACACTGAAAGCCCTGACTTCAGCATGCAACGATATGTCCAAAAACACCTACAACCCCCTTAATATTTTGAAATAAAAAAATCATGGTGTTAACAGAATTTCTGCAGGTTCTATGGAAGGATTTGTTCCCTTCTTTCCAGCTTCTAAAAGCTAGACCCTAGGGATTAGTGAAATGGGAAAAGAAAGGGAAGACAGGAGGAACTGGCCTGGCAGACAGGATTTGAAACATAGTAAGATCAAAGATAGGAATGATGGGAAGGAGGGAAGAAGAGAGGGAGCATGTTTTCCTGAGAGCATGCAGACCTTGATATTACAGATAATTCATGAAAGTCCATTGGAATCTATTGTTGTTGTCAATAATTAGGAACTACTTTTCAAAAAAATTTAAAGCATAACTCATATAAACTAGAAGAAACATTTATCAAAGATACGTCAAACACATTTTTAAAATGAGGAAATTACTAAGATGTTAAGGTTGATTTAAAGAGCATTTAAGAATTCATATGGTTATAGGCAATTTAATACAGAAGTGTTAGAATAAGATAACTCAGTTAGGTATACAGCTGGTTAATGCCCTTCAGGGTAACATGTTATACTCTTTAGTGTTTTTTTTTTTTTCCCTACTGAATCAAACTCCTTAGTGTTTCTGTCACTCACAATGTACAAGTTGTCATACAACTTCACAAAGAGTACATCCTTAATTCAATGACATAGCAACATACGCCAATAGTATATTCTCCCAGAAAGTACTGTACTCTCAAATGAAGTGTATGAGAAAATGCAGCCATCTTCTTATCCTTTCTTCCAAAGTTTGGAGTTATTTTTCTTAGCATTTACATATGGAAGAATTTACTTAAAATTTTTAATCTGTAGTTTAACCATCAAATGAAAAATATATATAGAATCCAAACAAATCTAACCAACTTCAGTATTATCACTGTGTTTTAAACTGTTACCATACCTCACTTGAATTATTGCAGTTCTCTCTTAATAGGCCATCTGGCTTCTACTTGCCCCAATCTATTTTTCTGTGTTTTGTTGTTGTTGTTGTAGGTCTGTTTGTTTGTTTTTGAGACAGAGTCTCACTCTGTAACCCAGGCTAGAGTACCATGGCATCACTAGTTCTCGGCAACCACAAATTCCTGGGATCTAGGCCATCCTCTTGACTCAGCCTTCCATATAGCTGGGACTACAGGCATGTGCCATGTTGTCCAGGTACTTTTTCTATTTTTGGTAGAAACAGGGTCTTGCTATTGCTTAGGCTGGTCTGAAACTCCTGGGCTCAAGGGATTTACGTGCCTAGGCCTCCCAGAGTGGTACAATTACAGGCATGAGCCACTGTACATGTCCTATCTCTGCAATCTCTAACCACAACCTCTCTCAAGGTAGCACATACAGAGAAATTCCATTTAAGTTATATTGTGTCTCTCCAAAGGCCACCTGTAACACTTGGTAAAATTTAAAGTCCTTATAGTGCCCTGTAAAGCCCACCTCATACGACACTTTCCCTCTCTAACTCTTACTTACTTTAGTCATCTTGGCTTCTCAACTATCCCTGCAACACATCAGGCATGAGTGCGCCTAGTTACTTTGGTTTTGAATGTCACAATGGCAAGGAGTATTTTTGTGTTACTCAGTACTGTGTCCCATGTGTCTGTCTGTCCCTGTGCTATCTGATGAGGTTGCCACTAACCACATCTGCTACTGAACTACTGATAGACTTAAAGGGAAAAAAAGAATGAAAATATCACTTATATATTGAAATGATAATAATTTGGATCTATTGGGTTAAATACATATTTTATTAAAATTAATTTCCTTGTTTCTCTTTTACTTTTTAGGTGACCTCTAGAAAGTTTCACATATGCAACTTGAATTACATTTCTCTTGGACAGTGCTGCCCTACAATGAGGGTTTGGCATGTGACAGATTGTCCATCAATCTTTGACAAGAGGAATAATGATAAGAATAAATAAGAGAGAGTATTACAGACTGATGAGGAAATTTGGCCTGTTCAACGTTTCAAAACTTATTATTTAGCATGCCTACTAAAGTGAGGCATCTATATGAAGTGTCCAGTACTCTAACTGGCATATAATTCATACTCATTCATCTTAACTATTGTCATTATGTTACTATAAAGGTGAAAGAATATTCCCATTCTCCCTCTTTCTTGTACTAACATATAATAAATTATTTTGGTTTTCGGTCCTTTAAAGATAACTTTTAGAGATTCATAATTTCAATAAACTTTGAAGACCAAAATATATTTATAGAATTACTTACTTGTTTTTCATCTTTTTAGATATGATTGCATTTTTGAACCATTATTAGGGTTCCCCTAGTAATGAATGTGTCAGTACCTTAAGAAAGAATTCCAAAAAAAAAAGAAAGAATTCCACAGTATAGGATTAGGAATATGAGACTTTGGACTCCAAAGATAGGTATTGAAGTTCCACATTAACAATTTTAGTTTAGCTATCCTGGGAAGTAAGCATATATTTTCCAGTTTGTGTTTTTTATGGACTAAAAATGACGGTGGGGTGTGATGAAATCTATCATGAAGTTGATTACTGAGATTGAATGACATTACCCCTAAGAACAAAGTGTAGAAATGGAAATGCAAATGTGGAAAGTGGCCTAATTGCATCTGTAGCATTTTAATATTAAGCTGGATGATGAATATTTATTTATTACACTGTGATCTACCCATTTCTGTAGGTGTAAATTGTTTTAGTGAATAAAGATTGAGTGATTGTGGACACTTCATGATTGTCTTAGCTTTTTATATTTACAACATAGTGTGAACAGGGTAATTTATAAAGAATATATTTAGCTCACAGTTCTGGAAGCTGGGAAGTTCAAGAATGGCACCAGCACCAGGCTGGGTCATCCTGTGGCAGAAGGCAGGAAGTGGAAATGAGCATGACAGAGAGCTGAAATGGGAACCAAACTTCTGCGATGTTATTCTCATAATAATAGCTAGTGTTAATCCATTCACCAAGGCTGAGCCCTCATAGACCAATCGCTATCAAAAGCCTCACCTACCTCTTAATACTGTAACAAAACCTGTTAAGTGTCCAACCCATGAACTTTGAGGGACATATTCAAACCATAGCACAAATGTCAAGATCCAAGTGAATATTAATTGACACATTACTATTTTACTTAAGTGTCCAAAGAATGCCAAATACTGCATCGAAGTTAGGAAAGGCAGAGGGGTCAGTGGAATTCTCTGTTCCCACAGCCTGAATTGTATACATAGATTTATCAAGGTCCCAGTGGATGTGCTTAGCGTTTTAACATAGGCTGAAGATGAGCTATTTGCTCCTACAGAATAAATCTCCTCCCCATGGTGAGTTCCGAGGCCACAGGCTCTCTTCAGCTGTCACATTTGGACACTGTTGTGCCCCATTCACAGTGACCACCCACACTTTTTTCCAACAAGTTTCTTGTTCTTAGGACAAATTAAATTATTATGGAACTTGGGTTAAGCGAGCAAGACAATATTTCTAAATAACAAGGGGTTTCTCGGAAACAAAGTTCCTACTTTGAATGGGGCAGGTCAAAAAACAGGGTGCCAAGCCATTCTTTTCATACACTTACCCCTGACTTCCCACTTCTTATGCCCAACCAGAATCCCACAATTTCAGTAACAGGAAACAAAATGTTGCCATTTTCAATCTATGGCAGTACATCAACAGGAGGAAAATAAAAAGGCTTGCTTTTTTGAAAAGCAGCTTTTATTCATTCACATAATCTGAAATGCCCCTGGCCATGATCATGACGGTCTTTGATGTGGTTTCCGCATATTGTCTGTGCAACACACTGCCTTCCCAAAGAATGGGGACGCCTAAATGCAGGCAGTGTGGTGAGGTTTGAAAGAGAGACTTAACCATTGAACACAATGTCTTAAAACAGAAGCTCTGTGGATTTTCCCCTGTTGGTATAAAATGATACTTCTCTAGACCTCACAGAAACTTCTCCGATTCACTGCCCAGGTCCCAAAGGGAAGCACATCCCTCTTCCTCATTCTGGCATATTTTGGCAGCGTTCCATTCAACATCTCAAGGAAATTTGATTCAGGCAATGGTTTCAAAAATGCATTCAAGGTCAGAGGAAATATTTCTCAGCATTACAGTTGATCTCTTAGCTTACTGTGGAGAGAATAAGAATCACTAACTCCATTGGATGAGTAAAAGTCCTTTGTTCCTGGGCTGCTTAGAAAATAGTTCCCCTGTTCTCTTTCAATCCTTATATTCTAAGGGCTGTAATTAAAGTAGAAGAAGAAAAAGGTAACCTAATAATCTCTCCCTCTCTCTTTCTCTGCATGCCTTTTTTCCTCTCTCTCCAATGCATAGATGTGCAACACATACACAAATAAATTTGCAGAAATCTGTACATCATTTTTAAAAGAACTCGAATCTCTTCCAAAAATATTATGTTGGTCACAAGAGTGAGCTCTTATAGTAAATTCTTAAACTGTATAGTGATTTTCCATGAACTCATGTGTATCAGAACACAAAGCCTCAATTTTCATTTATTGTACATAATTTTTCGAAATGCATGCAGTTTTAACAACTTAAGAACTTTCTTCTCTCTCCTTCCCTGTGGTACCTATTCTTATTCTCAAGAGCTACCTACCTTTGCAACCTACTCTTTTTCATATTTCCTATTAAAGAATTCTACTTCCACTAGAACCAGACCAGCCAGTAATATAACCTGAGTAAACAAGTTCTAGGCTTCTCTATCCCTCCTGCCACTCTGCTGCAATGTCATACACAATGGCCTCACACCCCTCTACTCTGACTAGAGTACTCTTACCTTGCTTCTCTGAAAGTGAAATTACTTGCCTCTTCAATCTGAACATAACGTTTTCTTCTTCTTAAATATTTTTCAGAAAAATTGATCATAGTTACATGTTAGAAAAATAAGTAATCTTAGCATTTCCCATTAAGACATAAGGTAATAAGCTATTTTCCTGATTCTTTAAAAATGATCTGCACCTGTAAAATATGACGGCATAAGCACATAATAAGAAGTTAATATAAGTATTGTCATTGGACCCTTTTCACACCTTAACCAGTTGTTTACTATATTTCCCAAATTAATGCCAACTGCTTTAATGAAAACAATAGCAATATTTTTAAAACATGCAATGGTTAGTACCTGAAGGGAGTTTATTTCTACTTCCACAATAGGTCATCCTAATTGGTGGACAACTTTTCATGAGTGATTGTTCAGGGACTCAAACAACTTTTCTTTTGTTCTTTAAGCACCCTCAACTCAAGCGAATGAAGAAAGAAAATTTGAGAAGCTCATATAGGACAGTCCTCAAAGAAATAAAGATCCTATTCCATTGGTTTGAACTCAATCCCATAACACATTAAGAGTAAGGAATATAGAAAATGTGTTCTAGCTGTGGAATTAAAAAGTCAAATTTGAAGACTGGCAAGCCAATCTCTGCCAAATTTATTTTCTGTTAGAAAAATTCCATTCACTATTCTTTGACAGTCAATTTGTTAGGAACAAATCTTAACTTTCCTTCACCTGAGGATGCCTTTATTTCCCCTTTATTCATGGAGGATATTTTCACTGGACATAGAATTTGGAGCTAACAGAACATTTCTTTTAATCCCTGAAAAACATGTCACTCCATCTTGCCTCCATGATATCAGATGAAAAATACCTGTCGTTAGAATTCTTGTTTCTTTATAAATAATGTGTCATTGCTTTCTGTCTGCTTTCAGGATTTTCTTTCCTTTAGTTTTCAGAGATTTTAATTGTGATGTGCGTTGGCAGGGATTTCTCTGGACTTATCCCATTTGTGGTTCACTTAGCCTCTTTAATCTGTGTTTGTGTCCTTCACAAAGATGTGAAGTTTTCAGACATTGTTTTCCTTTACATCCCTTTTTAGAGTCACTTTCTCTTTCCTTCTGTCACTTTCAGGATACAAATGTCAGCCTTTTTGCTTTTGTCTTATAATTCCTCAATATTTTGTTTCCTATTTCTCAGATTATTTTCTCTCTATTGTTCAGTTGGGTAAATCCTCTTAATCTGTCCTCAAGTTCACTGATTGTATCCACTTTCTCCTCTACTCTATGGCTAAGGCCATCCTGTAAGGTTATTTCAGTCACTTTATTTTTCAACTCTGATATTACTAGGTGGTTTCTTTTTATAACTTTGCTGATATTTTTCTAACTTTTCATTTATTTCAAGAGAATTTGTTATTGTTTGTTGAAACATTTTTATGATGGTTTCCTTAAAGTCTATGTCAGAGAATTTCAACCTCTGAAGCATCTCTGTTAAATTGTTTGATTTTATTGCAGTTGTAATTTTCTTGGGTTCTTGGTAAAATGAGTAGTTTTTCTATTGTATACTGGACATTTTGTATATTGCGCTATGAGACCCTGGATCCTATTTAATCCTCATTTTTAAACAGGCAGCCCATATTTTAAGGCATAGCCTGAGGACTAGTGAGTAACATGGGTTGGGGGGAGGACTGAGAAGTTGAGATTCTCTAATAGGTCCCCAGGTATTTCTGATGCTGTTGAACCAAAAGCTGCATTTTGAGAATAACTGAGAAAATATTCCAAAATTATATTGAAGGAAACTTGTATTTCCATGTTAGAGGCTTTTATTTCCCACTGGTCCTTGGCAGAATGACGTCACCAAAAGTGGGACACATTCTTGACACAAAGTAAGGATGCCGAGGTGTTTTCCTTCTCTCTGGCCCTTCTTGACCTCAGGAACAGAGAAGTGGAGGGCTGACTCATCATGGATTGTTGTTAGAAGATAGAAGTAAGTTAGCTGTCTGCTGGGAGCTTCTAATACCAGGAGAGGGAAAAGGAAGAAATAGAGATATTAGACTCACCTCCTACCACCTCAGTATGTCTCATGGTGACAAGTTTAGGGATTCCATCATTGTTTAACATCTCAATTCATGGCTTTTAGAGTCACTGAAGCATGCAGTGAGAGCAACAGGGCCTTGATTTTCTCAAACCATCTTCAGTGGAGACTTTCCCACAGATCTACTACATTCTGGCAGATCTGTCCTGAACCTTGAATCTGGCTCCAAAGCCAGTTTCTCATTGGTCACTCTGAGAGTTTCATATGTTTTACATCAAAGATAACAGAGTAAATGTCATTAATTCAATTAAGTATGGGAATTTTAACAGCATAATCTAGTAGCAAGAGACAGTCTAAGGATTAATGATTCACTTAGTATGATGGTTAAGTTTACGTGTCAACTTGTCTAGGCTATGCTGTCCAGATGTTTAGTCAAACACTAATCTGCATGTTACTGTACAGGTATTTTCTAAAATGTTATTACTGTTTAAATACAGTAGAACCTCCATTGTTGGCCCTCTGCCTACACTGATCACCTCCTTAAGTTGACATCTTTTTCATAGATCAGACTGGTATTACATGTATATATGAGGATAATAGGCCTAGTTTCTTATGTTGCCACCTCTATATGTTGACCAATTTGCTACAGGCCTTTGAGTGGTCAACTTACACAGGCTCCACTATAATTAGACTCTGAGTAAAGCAAACTACCTTTAATAATGAAGGTAGGCTTTATCCTATTAGTGGGATATGTTAACAGAAAAAAGAATGAAGGGCTTTGGAGGAGGAAGGAATTTAGCCTCTAGACTTCTTCTGGGCTCAAGCTACAGTATCAACTCTTTAGGGTCTCTAGCCTACCAATTTGTCTTGCAAATTTGAAAATAAATGTCTATCTATCTCTGTAGGTTTGTGGTGTGTATACATATACATATTAAAGACCAGAATAATCCAGTGTGTGTATATATATATATATATATATATATGTAGTATATATATAGCATATTATACTGTAATATATTATATATAGAGATAGCTAGATATAGATATAAATACAGATATGGATATAGATTGGATATACAATGATAGTATTATATATACTATATATATTGGGTTATGCTGCTCTTTAATATGTATATGTATGACACACATACAAACTTAGAGAGATATATATAGTATTACATATACTATATATGTAGTATATTATATATACTATACATATACTAGTATATACTATAGATAGTATATAGTAGTACACTATATATACTACATAGTATATAGTATATATAACTATACTATATATGGTGCATATAATATATAGTATACAATACATTCTTATATATGGTACTATGTAATATATATGATATATAATAATATAATACATACTA